>JARHVA010000139.1:0-265000 GCA_037957365.1 Torreya grandis
TTGGGTATGCTTTCTATTTTTCCTTTATCCTAGTATTTCACTTTGTTGCATTGCTAGAATAAAGTGCGGGGGGGGGGGGGGGGGGGGGGGGGGGGGGCGGTGGGACGGGCGGGGGGGACGGGGAGGGTGGGGGACGCGGGGAATGTAGTCATATAAAATGTGAAATTTAGTAACTTGAATGTGGTTAATGAAACCTAATCCATAGGTCCATATTATTTTCTCGCATGACCCTCATAAGCATGTTTTCATAGTTTCCCAATCATCTATAGCCTTCTAGACTGAACCCTTGCTGACCTAGGCTACTCTTTCCATGACCAATCCATCCCCCTAAGTCTCCTACTCCCTAGACAACAATGCCCAAACTTGGACTACAATGTTGAAACCTAGGGTGTCTTATTTTTAGTGCTATTGTCCAAGTAAATTTTGGCTTCAAATGGTCATTTTATCTCAGATCCTTATCCTAGCTCATGTTGGCCTAATGCAAATTCATTTAACCCGTGATCATTAAATCCCTTATAAAAGGCCATTCAAAGTCCATTTAGAAGGGTTGGCACTCATTTACAAGAGAAAAGAAAGAATAAAAGCAACACTACTTAAGCACTCTCCATATTCTCTACATTCAACCATCCAATAGTATTTAATCTCATTCAAACATTTATACTAGTCCCTAGTCATTGCAAGTACACCCAGTTTCACATTTACTTGCATTTTCATCACACTATTGCACCAAACACTTCAATGGGAGAACTACATATAGTTTGATCCCTCCTAAGAGTATTGGTATGTAGGCAACATGCCCACACATAGGGTGTGAAGTCCCATCTAGTGTACCTTTACACACTGACCCCTTTTCCTTATTTTCAAAAGTTCTATTTAATTACATAGAAGATACAAGCACATGAAGAATCAGCTCTACAAGGAGTTTTTTTTATAGAGAGGATATAAAATTTGGTACATAGGCTCACACAGATGTGGTGAATAAAACCTATAAAAATAAGATCTCTATGAGAAATTTAGACAACATCAACAAGACGAGGACTATAACACTAAACATATATCATCATGTTTTTGGTAGTCCTGTCCAATCACAAAATAAAGTCCAAATCTCAATTTGAGATAGTGTCCAAAACCTGTTCCTCTAGTATTAGACTCTATCTCAGCCATAACAACCTAGAATAAGTTAAATCATATTTTCTCTCACTTATTACTATTTTTAGAAAAGGAAAAAATATAATATGTTTACACAAATTAGTGGCTTGATGATTGCATATTATTTACTAGTTTTATCATACTCTAAACCCTTTATATTGAGGAATAAAACACCTCATTTCCAAAAAATAATAAAACATGGGGGTATATTTGATTTGTAATGAAGTTTTCATATTGTGTGTGGATTTTGAAACTATTTCAAGGTAGGCAAAGTGTAACGTGTAACTAAGAAGGCCTAATAGGTCTCCATGAGACCTAAAGAAGGAATGTAGCCTATTGAATTGTGACTAACCTAAGATTGTGATTAATTATTGTTGTAATATGTCTTAAAGACTATTATGTGGTAAATATAATTGGTCAAGTGTGTGTGGCTAACCAATAGGGATATGAGCAAGATGTTTGTATAAATATAAGGTAGTTTTAGGCTTATTTTTTAATGCTTAGAGAAAGTGAATGAGAAATAAGATTGAGGAGAAAAATTAGGTCATATAGACAATTAGATGGGTAAAGAAGATCTGTAGTGAATATCTAATAGGAGTTTTGAGTATGAAGATCAAGGTCATATGAACTATCAGTCTTAAAAAGACCTTGTTGAGTGAAGAGCCCTATAAGGTAGTTTAAGAGGGATAAGAATGTGAAGAGATTAAGAAGTGGCCATCATCTATTGGTTGAGAAACAAGGTGTTTTGAAGGTGATCAAAGCAACTAGGTCGTTGAGTTGGTGTTAATTCATCTAGGGGGTTGGTCCCTCCTTGAAAGTGGGTGCTTAGTTAGTTAGGGTTGGTGTTCCATGTGGAGTTGGTGTTTCACTAAATTGTGATATTTTGAATTATAGGACTATAGTATATTTTTAGGGATTAGTGGGGTTTATTTCCCTTGAGAGTTTCCCACATATATTATGTGTTGTCTTGTGTAAACTTATTTCATGCTTGTTTGGCAGATTGCTTGTGCATTGCTTGATCTATATGTTGATATGATGGTTAATGTATGCTACGGAGAAATTGAAATATTTTTTTTAAGAGACTAATTCACCACCCTCTTATTCATTGTGATTCCAATAATTAGTATCACATCTTGGTCCTTTGAAGTAGGTCTAACAACTTGAAGGTGATCCTAAGAAGCACAAGCATGGATTGTGATGATGACGATGTTTATCATGATAACAATGAATATATTTTTAGTTTAAAAGATAAGTATATAAGAGAGAGGTTGAATAAGTCATTTGAGTTAATTAATAATAGTGTTCCTAATGATGATAATGACTATGTTGATCAATTTGGTAATGGAGTTATATTCTTGGCTAATGAAGCAGGTTGCTCCAAGGAATAAGACAACATGTATGATGAAGTCTACTGTGATAGTGAATAGGAGAATTAGAAGTAGATCTTGAAGCTAAAATCATAAGTGCCCTAAATAATTTGAAGCAAAAAAATAAGAGGAAACATGATTTAATATATATGGTCAAGGATCTTAAGGAATAGATATGTACCTTAAAGAGTGGATTGGAAATCTGGGAATCTCTTGAGTTCATGGTATTTTAGTGCTCTATGAAAAGAGGTGGCTCCATTAGGATTCATGGAGACACTCTTCAGTTAGCAGAATCATGGTGGATGCTTGGTTTGAGGGGGAGATATTTAGGTTGTTCATAATCTCTAAGTGTAGTTATTGACAAGCATATAAGAGGTAAGTAAAGTTGTTCTATATTTCTAGTAGTAAGTAGTAAAGCTTGATCTATGTTAAGGGGTATTGGAGTCAAGATGTGTGAAGGAAGATGAGGATGCTTTAAGAGTATTGTTAACTCATGTTGAGATATGAAGACAAAGGGGGAGTCCCAAATTTTTCTTTTGGTGTCAAGAGTGTGGCAGCCTAATCAAGAGTTTGATCTTCTTTAGTCATGTCAAGGAAGCTGGGAGAATGATTTAAAAAGGGAAGATAGTTTAGAATGAGGGTGAAGTGACCTGATTGAGAGAATTTTATAAGAATGGTTTGCATGAGTGTTATATATAGTTTTTGAATTTTTTGCGCAATCTATTGTATTTGAGAGGTAGTATCAACTTAGGGGGAGAAATTATGATTATAGTAGTTGCAGGTGACCCTTTATCATTAATGTGTAAGGGAGAGAAATATCATAAAGGGAAAGAAAAGGCAAGAGCCAGATCTAGGAGATGGTTACCATCAAGAGTGGTTACCATAGATTTATGAGTGTGTTTTCCATCAATGACAAAGGGGGATATTATTGACCATTGTTCCTATTATTTATGTTTGGCATTGATGTTATCATTGATGTCAAAGGTTCTTGAGAAGGTTGATATCATTATTATTGTCATAGATTATCTTTGTTGTTTCAGGGGTACTCTTGTGAAGATTGATGTCAAAGTTTTTTATGAAGTTTGATGTCATGTGACTATCATTTTTGTTGTCATTGATGTCTTAGTGGTGTTATAGTGAGTTTTATGTTATAACAAGCTAAAGTATTGAAGGTCAATTGGCATGGTCATGAGGTCATATGACTTCATGAGGTCATTGAAGAGTTTAGCTATGAGAAATAATATTTATTAGTGTTTCAATGATTTTGAGAGTGTAAGATATGATTGGTATATGTTCTTATGTTTACATGAGTGATGTGAAGGTTAGCATGGAAGGTCCTTGTTGTCAAAGTTGTCAAGTGTTTAATCCTAGTAGTGTCTTGAGAAGGTATTTGCATAGGATACATAGTCTTATGCATGAAGAGGCATGGTGAGATGGATATTCTTAATCTTTTAAATTTTTTAAAATATTAATAGCAAGTGTATTTGAGGACAAGGTGTCTTGTGAATCTTAGTGATGACATGAAGAGACCTTATGTAAAGGCATAAGCTTGGTTGCATGGTGAGATAAGGTTGTAGAAGGATATTTGACATTTTTTGAGCATGTGAGATGTTATGGGATCATGTGAGTGAAGTATTAGGATCTTTAAAATAGGTTTAAATGTTAGTTCAAGGCCTAATGAGGTGTGAAGACTCAGATGTAGAAATCAAGGTAGTGAGAACACGGCCTAATGAGGCATGAGGTTCAGTTTCTAAGGAAATTATGCACATGTGAGATTTTTAATATGTGTGATAGGTTTTCTTAGGTGTATTCATGAAGTTTCAGGTCAAATTTTGAAGGTTAAATCAAGATAAAGTGCTTTAAGGTCTCTTGAGTGTACAAAATGAAGGGTTCTCAACCTGAGAAGGATTTTCTTCTATTTTTGAGCTTATCAAACCTTTGCATGGGAACATAATATATTAATGTTATATGGGAAGGGTCATAGATAAAAATTATAGGCATTAGTTTTTGGATTGAGAAGGTATGCTTTTATGAACAATCGTTAATAGTGGAAGTGTGTTTAAACCCTCTTAGAACCCTAATAAGGACTTGATGTTGAAGATGTTGATCAAAAGTGATCATTATGGATTGGGATGGTTATATAAGTGATTTGAGGTTGTATTAAACTCTCCCAGGAACCTCTAAATGTGATTGAGTTTTTAGGTGTGTGAGTAGGCCCTATAGGGAAGTGCTAATTTCTCTAAGATTTGTTGTAACAGTCAAAGTTGACCAATTCAAAGTATGAAAATGGATGGATGATGAATATTTATACATGTATTTTATGTCCATGAATTTTTTGGATAGTTTTTATGCTTTAGGTGTGCAAATTTTGTGTTCCAAGCTAGCCAATCACTAGCGGGCCTAATGAAGAAGAATAGTGCAAAACCTAGGCAATGTGAAAAGGTGGTTTTTGATGTGAATTCATGAATAAGTGATGCATTGGAGTGCATGGTAGTTTTTATTTGGACTTTAATGTCCTATCCATTCATTTTTTAAGGTTTTATATTTATTTAAAGTGGTTTAAAAGTTGAATCCAAAATGTCTTATCTAGTTCTAGTGTGACTTTGAAGAGAGAGGTCAAAATATTGGTCTGTAAGACTAATATTTGACATTAGAACATATTGATTTTTCATTTTAATATGGTATTTAAATGTCATAAAATAATTTTAATTCATTTGGAGTCTTTCAAAGTCCATATACAAGTGATATAAGGTCAATGTTTCATGACTATGTTTTTGATAGTCTTGGTAGTTCTAAGTTACAGTGATGAAAAGTTGGATTTGAGTGTAATTTCATGAAATAGTGAGGTAATGTAGTGCATGAATTTTTTATTTATTAATTTTAATTAATTATCATGCTTTATATAATTTTTTTAGGTCAACATAAGAGAATAAAATGTGTTCACAAAATGGCTTGTTTGTTCAGGAATGAACTATGAGACTGTAAGTCAAGTAATTGGTCTATAAGACCAAAATTTTCCATTAGACCTTATGTTTTTTTCATTTAAATATGTAATAGGATAATTTTAATGCATAAATATTCAATAAAAGTGTCTACAAGGTGGTTGAATTCTAATCCCTTGTGACTATGTTTTTGGGTATTCTAGCAGTTTTTAGTGAGCAAGTTGTAGAATTATTCTTGAGCCATTATTGTCTGATTGAAGTTTTTAAAAATGGTTAGGGATGTTCATGATTTAATTTATTATATTTATATAATTTTAATTTTTCATGATATATATAATAAATTAATGATTAAACTTCATTCTTGCAAGACAGTTTCTGAGGTGTACAAGCCTAGTAGGGTAGTATATCCTAAAGAGGGCTTTAGGGTATGAAAAAAGGATAAAAATATAAAAAATCATGGAAGAGGTAATAATAATTCATTTAAAAATTATTTTAGTGGTTTTTAATTGTTGTATAATTCTATTTGGATCCAATAATATCAAGTCTCAACATCAAGAGAGCAGACCTAATGAAGTAGGTCTTCATGAGACCTAAAGGGTGAGTAAGACCAATGTTGGTCATTGATTTAGAGTGTACTAAGTGAATTAATATGATATTAAGGTGAAATATCTTCTATAAACATGTTTTTTATGTTTTTTTTACATGTCATATAGGTGATAAATCATCAGAGAGATCAAATAATATTTGAGTACACACAAGCCTAATGTGAACAGTGTTAATAGAGTGTTTCAAGTGGTGGTTGGACCTAAAATGTGTCATGGACATAATATGAGATTATAGGGGGTATATTTGAGTGGTATATTAATTTTTAATTATGTTTATGGATATTTAAAGTGTTCCAAAGAAGGCAAAGTGTAATGTGTGACTAAGAAGGCCTAATAGGTCACCATAAGACCTAAAGAAAGAATGTAGCCTATTGAGTTGTGGCAAACCTGAGATTGTGATTGATTCTTGTTTTAATGTGTCATAAGGCATATTATGTGGAAAATATAAGTGTGAAATTGTATGTGGCCAACAAATAGGGATATGAGCAAGAGGCTTGTATAAATATAAGGCAGTTTTAGGCCTCTTTGTGTATGCTTAGAGGAAGCAAATGAGAAATAAGATTGAGGAGTAGAAAGAGGTCACATAGACCATCAAAGGGGTGTATAATATTTTTAATTAAGATATAATATCATGTATAAGTATTAATATTAATTTCATATAACCTAATCAGTCTTAAAAATACCTAGTTGAGTGAAGAGGCCTATTAGGTAGTTTAAGAGGGATATGTGAAGATATGAAGATGTGGTCATCATTTGTTGGTTGATAAATAAGGTGTTTTCAAAGTGATCAAATAAATAAAGTGGTTGATTTGGTTCTGAGTCATCTATGGTGTTGGTTCCTCCTTTTAAGTAGGTGCTTGGCTAGTTGGGTTTGGTGTTTCATGTGGAGTTGGTGCTTCACTAACTTATGATCTTTTGACTTATAATACTACAGTACATTTGCAAAGATCAATGGGTTTTCTTCCCATTGAGTGTTTCCCACATATATGATGTTTTTTCTTGTGTAATATTGTTTCATGATTATATGGTTGATTTCTTATGCATTTCTTGATCTATATGTTGATGTGATGGTTCATGCATGCTAAGGAAGAATAGAAAGAATGTTTTTAAGATATTGATTAACCCCCGCCTCTCAGTCATTATATTTCCAACAAAACATTGTTGGGATGTTCATAAAATGGATGTGAAGAGTTCCTTTATTCATGGTGACCTCAAAGAGGAAATATACATAGAGCAACCAAAATGATTTTTGAAATATTCATCCTTAGTTTTCAAACTTTGTAAATCTATCTATAGCCTCAAACAAGCTCCTCAATCTTGTTATGCCAAGATGGACTCATTTCTTCTTTTGATTAGGTTCACAAAATGCCATTATGATTTGAATGTCTATATTTTATGGTAAGATTATTCACTATTGATTTTGGTTCTCTATGTGGATGACCTATTGATCACAAGGAGTTATTCATCCACTATCATAATAGTGAAAATTGATTTGTCTGATAGATTTTCAATGATTGACTTGGGCTTGTTGTATTAATTTCTCATGATTGAAATTTTTTAGTTTGACTTTGAGATCACTATAACACAAAATAAGTATGCTCTTGATTTACTTTCATGATTTAACATGGTTGATTGTAAGCTATATTTGAATCCTTTTCTATCTAGTGTGAAGCTTGAGGTTGATTGTCCATCTCCTTTGGTTGATGCTACTTCATATCAATTAATTATTGGTAGTCTCATCTACCTTACACACACTATACTTGATGTTTCATATGCAGTGGGCATGGTCTCTAGATTTATGTAAGAACTACATGATTTACACTAAAAATTAGATAAGTGGATTCTCCACTACATTCAAGGTACTCATAGTTTTAGGATTTAGTATGGAGTAGGCATTGACATTGAATTGATTGGTTATATAGATTCATAATTGGATAGTGATATTAAGAATCATAAGTCTACTTCAGGCTATAATTTGTCCCTTGGTTTAGGTTCAACTAGTTGGTTAAGAAATAAACATAATGTTATTACTTTATCTTCTATTGAGTTAGAATACAAAGGAGCTATTAATATTGCCACTAAGGCTATTTGGCTTCAAGGGATTCTCACTAAGTTTGGAATCTAGTTTCAACAATCAACAATCATATTTTATGGAAACCAAAGCACAATCTAGATATATAGGAATATAATCCTCCATCAATGGATTAAGCATATTGAGATTCACATGGATTTAATTTGAGAACTCATTCATGAGAAAATCATTGATCTCTACTATGTCTAGATAATGGAGTAAATTGCTTATATATTCACCAAACCTTTCATTGACAGTAAGTATCTTCATTTGTGGTATCTTCCTAGTGTTCAAGCAACTTTTTCTTATTCCTTCTCAAGGAAATCATCTCTATGTACTTGGGTACTTCATCAAGACTTTATGCCAAGACATAATTATTCTACCAACCTAAATTATGCTTAAGGGGGGTGTTAATGTAGGCTTTTTTCAACTACGCAATTTTACCTACATGGTCTAGTTAGCTTAGTTAGGTTTAAAAATGTCATTGGGGAAGATAATATCAAATTCATGAGGATTTTTGAATATGTTTATCTTCCACCTACATAATGTACCTAACTATGTAATTTTTGGATAATGTCCATAAATACAACTTTTGTTTGTTAAGACAAGATTCTTTCTTTTGAGTTATTTTTTGGATTTTACTACTCCATAAAAGTTTTATTCATGCATTAAATCCTTGAATTTGTCACACTCTAACATGGTATAAAATTCAATAAAGGGTTATAAATCTGATGCTAAGTTTAAAGCATCAAAAGATTCTTTCTCTTTAGATGAGAAACTAAAGAAAGAGTGACTCACATGTACCTACTGTAAGAAATATAGACATGATAAAACCAAATGCATGAAGAAGAAAATTGAAAAACTAACTAAGATTCTCAAGAAGAATAATATCAATGTTATTGATTCAGCCAATTAGAGTTTATAATCATAAGAGTCTTCCAATAGGCACATGTGAGTCACTTTTTCTAGGTTTTCCAAAAAACAAGTGGGTATTTCAGTTTGGAAGAAAACCATATAAATTTTTCAAGATTTGAGGTTTTCCTTGCTCATTTTTCATCTTTTTCCACTGGTTTGGTGACATCTAAAAAAAATTACAGTCAAAAAATTTACACCTACATGCTTATGCATTCCTAGTAGTTGTGTCGATGTGAGCTAAGTGGATGTGAGCCTTACTATACCTTACCATTGTGTCACACTGTACCTACCCATCCCACCATGTTGTTCCATCCTTCCATACCAATTTAGCTCATTTTAGCTACAATTTAGTCTTTATCAATAGATTTTTCTATAGATGTTGCAAGTTGGTTTGTATCAACATATTTTTATGTAGATGATGTAGGCTGATATGTATCAATATATTTTTATATATATGCTATAGGTTTATTCCTACCAATACATGTAAACACTTTCTCATTATCATATTAATATCCTTCTTAGTTTCTCTACTTGGGCCACCCAACCTTCCCTCTAACTCCTTATTCCTTGCTTTGAGAATTTTTAACTTTTGATATAAAAAATAAACATACTTGCATTCTTTAAATCATTACCTATTAAAAATCCTTTAAATTTTTATTTATCAACCATTTTATTTAACATACACAGAGCCATTTATTTTTTGAAATTTTTCTATTTTTCCCTAATTAGTACTATATCATGTAGATATGAAACCAATGTATGAGGTTTCCTAGCTTATCTTTTGTAGTGAAAGGTAGGAATTTATGATATTTTAACCCCTATTTATGAATAAAGGAAACTTACTCTAGGAAAATAATAAATTAATCTAGTAAATTATTAAATTAAACTACGAAAGTAGGAAATTAATCTAAAAAAATAAGAAATTAATCTAAAAAATCTAACCCAACATTTTTCAAGATTATAGTACTTGACACCTTCCTTGACAATAGTTATAAAATGATAAGTAGAATAAAACCACCATTAAACGTGATGCAGTGTTGTGCATGACTAGACAAATGTACTCTAAAGGGGTAACCACATGGTATATTGATTATTTTACTTTCACTCAATTATCAACTCGAGGTTTGTTTATTTTAGTAAGATGTCAGAACTGTATGTACAACACTAGTTTCTCTTTAAGTTTTGAGTCCTAATCATTATGTAATATAAACACACTTATGGAAAGGAAATGGTAGGAATTGAAATCTCACTTGCATGAAATGGAAATTGCATAAAGGAAATTAGAACTATTTTGGAAGCTCCCCACACTAGATGATTTGAATATATAAAAAATGAAGAATGTTTATACATAGATGAAATCATACACACAACATACTCAATAGGAAATAATAAATACATAAATTAAACTAATAATAACGAATAATAAATCAGTCTAGCAGATCTGTGTGATTGGGCCCTGCCTTATTAAAACTAGATCTTGAATTCACTCCTTTGTTATAGGTGGGTTAATTCTTTGAAATGAATTTATTTCATAATTATCTACTATAATAGAACTACATAAGTCTAAAAATTACTCCTAACTCTACTCTATTTTGTTCTAACTATGTTTCAACCTAAGCTCTACTCCTTATATAAGGGAGATAATTACTTATTCAAAGATTCCCTAAAATATAGTGGTTAAAAATGAAGATATATGCTTGTCCCAAAATACAAAGATATTTGAACAATATAAACATAATATTTTTCTTCAACAATAAAATAATGAAAATAGAGAAGTAATATAATATCAAATATGTTCATTCCTATATTCACTGAATCAAATCAACTCTGTAAATCATGGAATGTTTTTAGATCTAGTTGTGCACTAACTATCACAGTCACAAATGTGCATATATAGTCTTGGGTGTGGGTGTAAATAGTTTAGTTTATGTAGGTGCACATAGTAAATGGATTTGGATGGTTCATAGTTGTTTTAGTTGCTCTATGTCTCCAATGTCTAGCCAACCAATGGTTATGTTTATGTCTGCAAGGATTATTGTAGGTGATATACAATTAATGGTTATAGGGCTTTCTGAAATGCATAGATCCTTATCCTCTTATGGATGCAAGTGACTTAGACATAAATTATTAGTAAATGAACTTAAAAACCAATAAAATATACTATTTTATCTAGAAATCATTAACTTATATCACAAAAATAAACATATGCAACATGGATGTAAATATGGATAATGGCATGGGTAAGGCTATGATAATGGCCAAAATAAAAGGGGTATATATGATAATAATATGTGAGATGAGTGAAAATTCTTGGTATCATCATGAATCATGTCATGTAAAAATATAACATCATGTAATATCATTTGATAATTTGGAGAGTATGTCATCATAGTAATATATGTGTCAATAAAGGCATGCATGTAACATATGTAATACATGTTATGCACGTGTCATGTCTATAAAAATGTATCGATGAATCATGAAATAGAAATATCTTTTAATAATACTATGTAGTAATATTTTATGTTATATATCATGGCATTACTTAATATCAGCATGCTCAATGGCAAGCATTAGTGTCACACTTAAGGCCATGGTCCACATACAAGGGACATATTTTTTTTTAAATAAAAAAGGATATAGGTCACATGCAAGGGGACATATAAATTTTGAAAATAATGGACATAAATTATTTTTTATCAAAAAAGGTCAAGGGGTCATACATAATATTCAATCATAAAGTTTCCTATCATTTAAAAGAGTAGTAACATTAATGGATCATAAAATAAGGAACTAGTCTACACCATTCATATTTAGCAATGTCATGTCATTGTACAATATCATATCCATGTATCACTATGTAAAATATGAGTTTCTATAAATTCATGTGTATGAAGGTCATACAAAGATATAACTTGTAATAATAAAACCCATGGAATAAAATGCCCGTAGTATCAGCATGGGCATAGGGTAGAGGAAGATCCAACATATGTATGTCCATGTGTAACTTGTATGTCCTACATAACACTCATATAATATGAAATGAATGTGTGTATTTAAATAATATGATATATATAAAACATATGATAACTAACATATGTAATAGTTTAATTTAATAATCATGTCATGTTCAAATCCTGATTTTGGAAATTTTGAATATTTGAATGTTTTTTATATTTTTTGATTATTTAATTTTTTATTTTTTTGGGATATCTAAGTTTTATAGTGAGGCCAAGTGGAAATGGATTTTATATTATAATATTTGGAGTTATTTGAACAATCCATAACATATTTCAAGATATAGTGTGCACTAGTTATGATAGCGGAGAAAGTGAAAACTAGAAACATGCCCCAACTATATATGTGAATTATAATAATCTAGTTAAAAGTGTATGTGGAGATGATCATCATCATGCCCATGGTGAGAAAAAAATTAATTCATACTCATGTCATATGTAGATAAAAATTTACATGATCGTATAAACTCAATCCAAAACACAAAAGATGTAAACTTAGAATCATTGTAGGATAAGTATCACTAATGTCTGAATTAGGATAACAATCAAGGGTCAAAGGTCAAGTGAAAATGGAGGCAAGGGATATAAAAATGGTAAATACAATAGCATATACGCATATATATATATATATATATATATATATATATATATATATATATATATATATATATATATATATATATATATATATATATATATATATATATATATATGCAATCAATCAAGGATCAATAAGCTTTATACAATAGGCTATGTTTTACACCAACTAGGGTATATGTGTATGTGTCCAAGAAAAATTACATTAAAATTCTTTTGTTATGAAATTGTATAAACCATGGTTCATTGGTAATCGACTCACTATGACCATGCTTTGATTTTAAATATATTGTTGTAATTTTTGACAATTATCTATATGATGCCCATGTATTCGATGATAAACACAATAGTATCTATAATTTTTTGTGGGACACGTAAGATAAAAAGTGATTAACTTGTTTCAAAGAATATTTAGTAAAATTTTACTTGGATTCATATTAACATTGTATAAGTTATCTAAACCAGTTGTTGTAGATGTATTCTATTTTGGAAATTTTGTTTGGGAGGTAAACATTCAAAACCTAGAATTCTATAGTGGGGAAGTAAAGGTGTAATTAATAGTAGCATGCATAGGGTTATGAACATGTGAAATATTTTATTCAAGTGATGAAACCTTTAGATAAAAAATTTTAATTTTATTTCATTGTAGTTGAGAACTAATACTAAAAAAAGTGTTTTTACTCTAATTATGTTGATTATCTTGAATTATAGCCTTTCCTTTGTCCTTTATATAATTTTATTGAGTAAAAACCTTAGATTTCTTATTATATGAATTGTCCTAATACTCTCTTGAACTAGTAGGTGTGAGCATGTTATGAGATAAGTACTCATATGGGTCAATATGATTGAAATTTGGCCTATATAATTTTTCATCTATTATATTTTACATGTCATTGTCATCATATCATACCAATTTGTAAATATGCAATTAGGAACTTCATAATTCACCAAAATAGGGAGATATAGGATTTTCTCCTCTTGTTCTATAGTAACTTGTAATGTAATATGTGTATAATATTTAATTCTCATGGTTGGTGATTTTTTATGTTATGTACTTAATTCACCCACCTCATGTGTATACATTTGATCTCATTTGATGGGATGTGTTGAATGGATGATAGAATGATATTTCAATTGTGATTGGTTTTCATTAGTTAATTGGGTCATCTTACAATGTCTAAAAGTGTCATCATTTGTTGGTTGTGTATAAAAATAACCTTTATGCATGAACACAATACATTTGTGTAATGTGGATGGTACTACTTCCATGAAATGTATCCTAGGTCACCCCAGAAGTAAGTTGTAATGTAATTTATTAGGCATAAAATGTAAAGTATTAGGTACCATATTGGCACCTAGTCTCACATCTGATGATATAGTTACAATTATTTGGCACGAAGTATTATCGAATCCTATTATGATTTGATCTATTTTTTTAAATGGTATCAATGTTGATCCCCAATTATTTTAGGAAGGTAGTGTTATAGTTATTCACTCCATAGCCATTATCTACTAACACAAGTTTGATAGCTTTGGTTTGAATCTCGACTTGAATGAATAAAAGTAAAATTTGATCAATAATGTGATTAGGAGGTAAGTCTTCCTTCTCAAATTTGTTTTTATTTACATATGTTAATGTATTCATGATAGAATTAAAATATGTTGGCTCCATAATACTAGGAAGAGTTGTCTCACATAATACCTCATATATGTGAAAGAATTCATGTATAGACATATGAAGCAATACACATATGTACAATATCTAGGAGAGAGATTAATTTCAAAACATAATAAAATAATAGATTAATTTACATAGAACACAAGTATTTTAAGTGGGAAAACCTCCATGAGGTAAAAAATCCACAAGTGATATTCAATGATTGAGAAACAATAATAACCCCAATACAAATTATTATACCTTCTCATTTCTTCATAGAATGGCCTTCACAAAAACTTGTAGGTTGAATATGACAAAATAATTTCATATTCCAATTATTTCATAATAGGGGTAAAACCATATTTTATAGTGAAATACCAAGGAAGATGACTATTGTAATAATAATGGATCCATCCATCTTGATAAATTCATTTAATGAAATTTTGGTAAGTCATTAAATAATTATAACTTTATTATTTATTTTCATGAGGTTTCCACCTCGTGTTAATAAATAATATATTATTATTATTTAATAAATTTAAAAAGGTTAATTGTCAATAACCCCACTTAGGATTAATTACTCTAACACTCCCCCCTAATGCTAAGTGGAGATAAATGTCATAGTCACCTTAGAAAAGAGTTATACTACATAAATAATTGAAGTATTTAAAAACTTTCGTCATGTCAAACACCACCTTTTAAAACAAAAAGAATTATAATCCATAAACTACTAGAAAGTGAATTTAGGCTAGCATGATTGTGATACTACATCTCATATTTTCTCATGAATAATCACTAAGCGTATTTGGACCCTTTTACAACATATGGACCTCCATTACCAAGTATGATTTTGATGTATTTGGGTACAAAAGTAAAACTTCCATATGAAGTTTAATCAAATCACATAAATTCAACATGAAGTTTATAATGCTTTACAATGAGAATAAATATAAAAAAATAGATAAGAAATACATGGCCATCAGGAAGTGACATTTTCATGCACACTCCCCCTCAATGGCAACTCTGAGAGGCCCAAAATTACATGAAACTAACAAAACTTGGTAGCACCAAGTGGTTTTATGAAGATATCTACCACTTATTCATCTGTAAGATAGAACTATAGATTAATATCACCATTGAAGACTTTCTCTTGGATAAAATGCACATGAACTTCAATATGTTTAGTTCTTTGGTGTTGTACTAGATTTTTTACTAGAGCTATACAACTTTGGTTATCACAATAAAGGATGGTAATATGATTAACATTCAAATAAAGTTCTCCTAACAATTTTCATAGACACATGGCTTCTTTGGCAACTTCTATAGCACTTCTTTACTCTACTTTAGTAATAGAGATAGAGACAGTAGGTTGCTTCTTGTTGCTCCAAGTGATAGTACTTGCACCAAACTTAAACACATATCCAAAAATAGATTTATGATCTATAGTATCACCAACATGGACAGCATCACAATAACCATATAATTTAGCATTATCAATAGAATAATAAAATAAACAAAAAATAATTGTTCCTTTGATATAATAAAGAATTCATTTAATTAATTTCCAATGATCCAAATATGGATCTTGCATAAATCTAAAAGTAACACTAACAACATATGAAATATCTACCCGAGTAATGGTTAAATAAATCAAACTACCAACAAGATGTCTATATAAAGTAGGGTTAGCTTTTTGATATGCAGGTTTTGGATCAATTTTAATACCAAATTCAATAGGAGTAGAAAAAGATTTATTATCAAACATGTTAAACTTAACAAGAAGATTATGAGCATACTAAGATTGTGATACAACAATAAAATATTTATCATGAAATATAGTCATTCTTAAAAATGATGCAAAATGTCTAAATCAATTATTTCAAACATGTGACTTAGTTTATCTTTATATTTATGAATTAAACTAGTAAATCACTAGTAATCAATAAATCATCAACATATAATGCAATTAGAATCAAATGGCTATTTTCAACTTTAACAAAGAGATCATTATCAGATTATCAATTAGAAAAACCTAATTCTTTAAAAAAAGAAGTAATTTTAAAATACTAAGCTCAAGAAGCTTGTTTTAAACCATACAAAGATTTCTTTAACTTGCATACATAATGTTCTCTATTAGGGCCAGTAAAACCTTTACATTGAGTCATGTAAATTTTTCCTTTAAAATCACCATTTAGAAATGCATTCTTGACATCCATTTAGTGGATAACCCAACCATTTTGAGTTGAAAGAGAAATAAAAAATTTAAAAATAATCATTTTTTATATAAGAGCACAGGTTTCAATATAGTCAATCCAATATTTTTTAGTAAATCTATGACTAACTAATCTATATTTGAATTTTTCAATTTTGCCAATTGAATTATATTTAATCTTATAAAGCCACCTATAACTGATAATATACCTTTTAGGTGGAGGAGGGACAAGATACCAAGTCTAATTTTTAATTAAAGGATAATATTTAGCAACATTCCATATATCATCTTGAGTGCCTTCCTCAAATCATGAAGGATCATATTCATACATAGTCATTAATGCATGATGAGAATGTTGACTTCTAGTTAATTTATTAAGGTTATCAACATTAGAAGATTGAATTAAGGATTCTACCCATATAAATATTTTATATTAAACATAAAACTCAAGGAGTTCTTTAGACTCTAATTTATCCAAATCTAGATCAACTTCCTCAAGGGAATCCATTTCATCACAAGGAGAAACATGAGAGTTAGGTTCATCAATAGAAGAACATTGAAGAGGATCCATAGAGAGATCATAAAAATATTTTTCAATATTAAGAACATTCTTATTCTCAATGATCTGATATTTATAAGGATCATACACTCTTAAACCTTTTGTCTTACCTCCATAACCTACAAAAATTCAAGAATAGGAAGTGGGATCTAGATTCTTTTTTTTAACTTTAGGAATAAAAATAGAAGCAAGACTACTAAAGATCTTGAAATGAGTCACACTAGTTTTATTTTTAATCCACATTTATAAAGGGGTAGAAAGATGCAAAGCTTTGGTATGGATTCTATTTATAATATGCATGACAGTATTCATGACTTTGGCTCATAAAATTTCAAGAACATTTACAGATTGTAACATTGTTCTATCTATTTCTCTGATGGTGCACTTTTTCCTTTCAACTATACCATTTTATTGAGGGGAATAGGGAGTTGTTAATTTCCTTCGAATACCACAACTAATTCAAAAAGAATAAAACTTGTTACTAAGATATTCACTATCATTATCAATTCTTAATCTCCTAATAGAAAAATCATATGTATTTTCAATACTAGCTTTAAATTATTAAATTTAGACAACACGTCATATTTATTTTTAATGAAAAAGACAAGATCATTCTAGTGTAATCATCAATAAAAGTAATAGTATACATAGAACCATTAAGAGATACAGCTTTAAGAGGTCCTATAACATCACTCTAAATCAATTCTAAAGGATGTGAAAATTTTGCATCATGATTCTTATGAAAGGGGTTAGTATGTTTCTTACCACATAAGAAACCGTCACAAGTTTTATGATGAGAGGGGATATAAGGAAGTCCAACAATAAGATTATTTGTAGACATATCATACAAACTTCTAAAATTAACATGTCCAAATCTTTTATGGTATAATTAAGATTCATTCTTACTATATGATGAAAGAAAACATACAAAAGGAGAGAAGATATATAAATCATTCTTTTGAACACCTTCGACAATCAAGGAACCAAATTGATTTCTAATGGACCAGATATCTTTAAGTAATATTACAATGAAATTGTCATTGATAAGTTCATAACAAGATTAAAAAAAAAAAATTAAGCTTAGGTACATAGAAAACATCATTTATAATAACATTTGAAAACTTTGATTTTCCATGTTTAGTTGCTTCTAAAAATGAATTATCTCCTAAGTAAATTATTTTAGAGATATCTCTAGAATCACACAAAATATAAGATAAGTATTTAATATGGTGTGATGAAATGCTATCTAAAATCCAATCATTTTTATTTGAAGCAAATAAATCGACATATAAAATAATAATATTTGAACCTAATTGTTATTCTGATTAGGATTTTGATTATTCTACTTGTTTTTATTAGATTTATTCTCTTTGTTAGTTTTATAAGTTTGATTTTTATTTCTATCCTTATTTTTATATGAAGTTTTCCTCCTATAACTAAATTTACCATATAAATTGTAATTTTCATTAAATTTAGGTGTATGATTCTTGTACCAAATTTTTTATTCTCATATTTGCCTTTAGCATAATTAAGGTTAGATTGTTGGTTTTTAATATTATTAGAAACAATATTTAAAGTGGTAAGTGCCTGAGTGGCATTCTTTTTAGAATCAAAATTGGTCATAACTTGATCTTATTGAATTAAGAGAGCATACAAAGTGGTAAGATCAAAGATATCTTGCTTAGTTTGATATTTAGAATTTAAAATTGAAATAAAGTTTTTAAATTTTTCATGAATATTTAACTAGATGATAAAGTAAATAAATTTATCTTGAATCAAATTACAATTACATCCATCTAATTGAGCTTTAATATTTTTAATTTTAGTAAGAAAATTCATTACTTTCTCATCACCTTTCATAGGTGTAGTTATCAATTCAAGAATTAACTTAATAATATTCGAGTGATGAGTGCCCTTATACATGGATTCAAAGAGTTTTCAAGCATCACTAGGAGACTCTTGAGAATCAATATGAATAAGGAATTCATATTTAACACTTTGTAAGATAATAGACATATCTTCTTATGATTTATGTTGAAATCCATTGATAAGTTTAGGGGTCAAATGTCATCCAAAATAAAAAAATTTCAGTCTTAATGACAATATTTCACAACTTTCGGGCCATAAATTTAGCTTTAACATAAATTTTATATGTATTTAATTATTTTCATTAAGCATTTGAGAATCTAAAGAAAATGAGGTGAAGTTGTAGCTTCCCTTTAAATAGGACAGTAAACAAATACTTAAAATAAAATATTTTAATGTGAATTTTAACTTAATTTGATATTAAAAAAAATTTAGAAGTGCAAACACACAATAATTGTTCAATTTAATGTTATACAAAGCAAAAAATTATGAAAGATTAAAACAAAATAGGGTGTCACAAGTGTCACAAAAATATATTAATGTAATATATTTTTTTTTAAATTAATATTTTTAATGAGTTTATACTTTGATTGTAAAATAAATTAAATCACAAGTGCAAATATATTTAATCACATAATTTATATGTCAAACAATAATAAAAACTGATTTATAATTGCACAAAACTAGGTGTCAAAAGAGTCACACTCAGAACGACCACCTAGACAATTTTATTTTAAAAGTTATAAAAATAATAGTAGAAGGTTTAAAAATACAAAATAGACCATGTAGATGTGTCCATAAGGTGCCAAAACCTAGAGATCAATTGGTTACATTACTATGTTTGTCAAAATATTCACTAGATAGAAAGTTGAAACAAGTTTGACTCTAGAGAGGGGTTTACACATGAGAAAGTTTACACGCAACCCAATAAATGAAATTAGAATTTTAATTAAAATGAAAAAAAATGTTGGAGAGATTTGAACACAAGACCTCACCTTTTTCAAGTTTTTAATAAAAATTTTAACTACCAACTCAAATAGTAGATTAAGTTTTAACATGTAATAATTTATTTAAGCTTGTGTGTGTGTGTGTGTGTGTGTGTGTGTGTGTAATTTGTTTTTAGATAAAAGTTATTTTTTTCTAAAAAACTTTTAAAATATTTTAAAGGTGGGGTTTTACATGGAAAAATAGATTTTAAAAAATAAAGAATTTTTTAAATATTTTCACAAACTATATGAAAAAATATACTTGTTTGTAGCACACATAGGGAGAATAATGACGCAGAAGTAGAGTTTTAGAGAGCTACTACAATCTGGATAAGCCACCTCAAAAAATTAAAATTTGTAAGCACTCTTAGAATCTTGAGGCAAGGCATAATTGATCTTTAGAATTTGGTTTTTGGTGTAAAAAATAAGTTTTTCATTCACCTAGGGTGAATAGTTTCATACAATGGCTTCCCAATGGCTGAGAGAAAATTTGTAAATGCTTGGAGACTCCTTCTTAGCGGTTAAAAATTTACAGTTGGTCTTAAAACTCTAAAACTAAGTAGTTAGAAGCTTTAAGACTAAATTTTTGATGAAGGAACTATATTTTTAAGATTTTCTAATGCCACAAAGTTATATATCAACAAAAATTATGCTTTATAACATCAAAGTATTCAAAAAATAATTATTTGAACTTGATATGAGAGATGTAAATTGCTTGTAAATCATGTATACACCCCCTTGCTTTGATTCCATGAAAGAATTCATGTATCGATATATGAAGCAATACATACAAGTGCAAGATCTAGGAGAGAGATTAATTACAAAGCATAATAAAATCATAGATCAATTTTCATAGAACACAAGTATTTTAAGTGTAAAACCTCTAAGAGGTAAAAAAACTCATAAGTGATATTCAATGATTGAGAAACAATAATAACTCCAATATAAATTCTTATGCCTTCTCACTTCTTCACAAAATGTCCTTCACAAAAAATTCTAGGTTGAATATAACAAAATAATTTCATATTCAAATGTTTTCATGATAGTGGTGAAACTCTATTTTGTATTGAAATACCAAGAGAGGTGACCATTGTATAAATAACGGGTCCATCCATCCCAATAAAGTCCTTTAATTAAACTTTGGTAACTCATTAAAAATTATAAATTTATTATTTATTTTCACAAGGCTTCCACCTCATGTTAATAAATAATAATTTATTATTGGTTAACACTTTACCAAGGCTAAGGGTCAATAATCCCACTTTGGATTAAATGCTCTAATAATATGATGTTAGTTATAAATGATTGATATCTTTAGTAACTTCAAGATAAAAATTTACATGGATATTTTTTAGGTTATCAATTATGTCATACCCTTTAGGTTGTTTTAATTATCTTGCATGAGGTGGAGGGGATTGAGGAGGAACATATTAACTATCCTCATTCTATTATGTATGATAGGGCACCATATCTCATCTAATTTGACAATATAGACTACATAATCCAAAATAAGTCATGGGAAAATAATGAGAGTGGGATGGTAAATAGTACAACCTTGAGGTCTTAGGGGAGGGGGGACAAAAGGAGTCATGCATAAGTTTTGACATCTATTAGTAACAATAGGAATCTTAGGTTAAATTTTTTTAATAATATGATCTAAAGAAGGATTGAGATTATTCACTATCACTTTTAGCCTTATCAGTTTCTAGATATGTTATGTATCCAAGGCCTTGCCACACTTTTTGTATAATCACTAAAATAAGTGAAATAGTACCTTATTCTTGTTTTCATAATCCCTTTCATGTGTATCCCAATTTATTTAAATACCCCAATGTAAAATTGTATTCGATCAAATTTGTCAGGATAGTGGTAGCATGGACCTTTTTAGAGGGAAAGTAATTATGACCACCTTGAGGAGAGGTGAAAGAAAACATATAATAATCCTTAATAGGAGAGTGGGTAAGGTTTTTTTATTTTATCTCCATTTTTTATTTACTAAACCCTAATAAATCAAGCAAGACAATCATAAAGCCTACTCCTAATTACCAAAGAAACACACAAGTAGTATCTTGACAAGGGTCAAATAAAGAACTGATCACTCCAAGAAAACAATAAGGCATTTTTGGAATGCAAAAGAGGTTTTGATAAAACTAGTAGATAGACTAAACCAAGAAATTAATTTGAAAATAGGTACACTATTTGTCATCTTGGCTAAATTTAATAAAAATAGTAAATTGTAGCTTCCAAAAAATATGTATAGTATTTTGGCAAATAAAAATAGGTTTTTCATCCACTTAATACTACTATAAATATTTTGTAGAATTTAAATAATAGAGCCATTTTGGTCAAAATATCATCCAATCAAGGAACCATAATGGAAGGTTAGGGCTGGAGGTGAAACAATTATTTGTGTAGGTGAAACAATCATGAAACCTTGTGAAAAAAATCTAAAAAAGATGTTTTATGGTGAGCAAATCAAAACTGAAATTTGAAACCCTGGGACAAAAATTATGAAACCTTGGAAGAATGAAACCCTAAGGTAAAATTGAGGGTTTTACATTTTTCAATATGTGTATGAAATTACCAATATGTTATACCCTAATTTTGAATAAGTTGGATTACTTAATATAACTAAGATATAACTTTAAAATATAATTTAGATTAATAAATATGGCATTCAAGCATACAAGTGCATGTAAAATACTAAGATTGATTATTCTAATTTGATAAGTGGCATATGCTAGATATAGTAATTAAAATAAAGGAATGATTACTTAGATTTTTGGGGTGACTTTATGACTGTGATTGTATTTTGAAAGGGAAAATCAAGATAAATCTAGCTTATAGTTCATTCAATTTTGAAACTAATAATTTTCCTGCACTGGGTTGGTTCCAATGATCTAGGTATCATCAATCGATACTAACTTGACAGTTGGTATTAACTTATACATAATTAAGGAATAAAACTATACATTCATCTATGCCTATTTCTAATTACTTTGGATTCATGATCATAAACCCTAATGATGCACGTAGCTCTAGAAATTAGTCTCCTTTGCCTTAAAACTTTATATGTGTTTATGAGGGATATAAACCTACAAAATGGGTAAAGTGTAATGGTTTGATTTGACCCCAATAATATTTATTTGATGATTTACCACTACCTACATATCAAATACTCTAAGGAGGGAAATCAAGCCATGTGTAGTTCTCCCACCTAGTAATATTATGCAATTCTGCTCCTTTGCTATATGTATGCAAATAATGATTCAGATTTGATACTTTAAAATGTTTACTTTAACTTGGATTTAGAATAGTTCAAAATTTCTTTATGACTTCTCTTCATGATATGTTTTCAATTTGGGAAGAATAGTGTATATTTTCTCAATGTACAATAGTGTATAAATGTATATTAGATAAGTCTTAAGTCATTTTTGGATGGGACCTTGATTTTTTTATATGAGTCTAAATGGGTAATTTATCATGTCATCAACACACTAGGAAAATTGACCAACCCTAAGGATAGGTTTGATTTTATAAAATAATTATTTATATGAGTGGGTTGGTATCAAATAGATTAGGTCGGTATCAGCTAATGATAATGATTGGATCTGGTGGAATTGACATGTGTACAAGCATACTAAATTGAGATTCTAGAGATGTTCATGTTAGATATCTTAAAAGTTTGAAATACACAATGAGATTCCTATAGTTTTGTAATGATATAATGGTATGGTTGAATCATAATAGAATAATCAAGTGTGAGAGAATGGTATATTAGGACCTTGTTTTAGTGCTCAATTCATGTGTGGTAAGTGTTTGTCAAGATTGTCATTGTCAAGTATCAAAGACAATATTTTAATATATAGATCGTGAAAGAGGTTTTAAGGGATATAATAAATGAATCTACATAGATAAGGTGCATTCATAAGCCTAACTAAATCCAAGGTGTCATTAGATAGTAACCAAAAGGAATAAACTAAAGTAGTAAAAGGAATACAATGTCACAAGGCAATAACCATGAGGGATATAAAATATGGGTTGTAAGGGTGTCATTAAACACTAACCATAAGGTGTAAATAAAGGAAAAAATCATGTAATGATAACAATATACTACTAAGCATAAGCTAATCTAAACATGGAGGATAATAACATACTAGTATAAAATATCCACCAAATTAAATAAATAAATATTATAAGGTTAGGGAACTTACCTTAGATTAACTTATTAGCACAAAAATTTCCTTGTTTGGATAAAATGGCACTTTTATAGATATGTTGTAGCTAAATCTAAATATATAAATAATAATACCTTAGTATCCTTCATTAGAGAATTGAAAGACTAGGTACACCTTGTTGGTTTAACTTCTCTTTTCGATATATTTAAAGACCTTATGCAAATGAGTCTTCCTCAAGTGTAATTTCCTTAGCCCTAATTCCTCATCTTATTACTAAGGTGGATTTATGTTTATGAGAAGAGAATATTGGATTTATTTGTTTACCAAAAATGAAATATGGGAACCATATAAATATGGTTTAAAACCCAAAAATACAAACCTCAAACTTAGTTGATTCATCAACCTAGATGATGAAGTATAAAATTCTCCAATAGAAATAATACTTCATTGGCCTAGTTGGTGACATCGACAAATGGGGAAGCACAAAAAAATGTCAATGTCCAAGTAAATGATATTAAGGATAAATACAAAAACATGAAGAAAAATAGTGGAAATGGGAAATAATAACTCCTGTAGTGAAAATAAGTAGATGATCATTGGTAAATATCTCGCAAAGCACCATTAACTAACCTAGCCCAATCTCGATGTATTCCTTAGTATGTGAACTCATGAATTTTGATGTGCTAATAAGTCCCACAAGATATTTTTTAATAATTTTTAAAAAAAGGTGTATATATATGCCCCAACTAAAACTCATCACGTGTCACAACAGTGTAGTATGAGATTGTTCTTTGGGAAAGAGTATATCAACATAAAAATAAAGAAAATGTAGTAATCAATGTAAGTTAAATATAAGAATAAATTAATTTAAAATTAATAACATATGTACCTTCACTTACCTGAATAGACTATATGAAGAAACGATGTGTAATGCCAAAATGGTGTTGAGAGAATTATGGCAAGTTGAATAGTACCATGCTAGTGTAAGGTGCCAAAATAGTCATTGATATAGGTCTAACAAGCCTAAAAATTGGAGAAGATTCATTTCTTTACAAAAAACTTTACTTAGTATAATAAAATTCTTATGATGTCAGGATTCTAACACTTCTTTTGGTTCATCAATAGGAGCCAATATGGAAAAATACAAATTTTGAAGAGAAATTTTTTATTGATTTGAAACCTATAAATAGGGGATAGGTTCATTCATTTGGTATATTGTTAATTTGATATTTATAAATATCTAAATAACCATTTATGGTGTAGAGGGATATGATGGTGAGGGGATATAGAGGATGGTGTGTAGAACATGTCACAATGATCATTGAGGTAGGTTTTGCATTTCACTTTGAGATGGGTAGATAGGATAGAATAGGAAAAATGGGTGTTGGGGCAAATATATCAAGCATAATTTTCCCCATAAGGCATCAAAACAAAGAGAAAAAGAGGGAAAATTTGAGTTTTTTTGGAATATTATATTTTTGATCTAGGAATTTGACTCAAGAGAGGATGGTTAATATCATGTTAGTTTCAAAATAAAAACAAAATAAAAGAAACACACTAATTTGCATAACATATCTAGGCCTAAACACTAGGGAAAGCTTAGTTAAAAAACATGAATAAAACACACAACTAAAATTTAAGAAAAACCTCTTTTACCTTCCTTGGATGCTCCAAAATTCTTGTTGTAGTGGCTTGCTCAACTTGTGCTCATGAAGTCTTCATCAAGGGAAGCTTGGCTACCTCCATCTCTCCTTGACACCTTTGACTTGTGGATTCGCTTGGCTTGGAATCAATTTGGCATGGTAACACTAATTTGTCTTTTGGAATCATTTGTGCATTATAAATTTGAATTATCAAGCCTTTGGAGATATTTGAGCATAATAACTTTGCACCAAAATAGATTAGAAATGATGTTCATGGCCTCTCTATTTATAGATTTTTTAGAATGTCTAGAATCACCCTGAACTAGCCATCTTGAGATTGAGATGTGTTGTTAAAGATTAATTAAATTTTTATAATTAAGTTTATAATTATCCTCATCATGACATTGGAATAAGGGGCAATTAATAGGCATGGAGGGCATCATGGAAGGCACTGATGAGGCATGGATGGCATGAATCCTTATATTTGTGGCATTTATGGCCTAGGGATGTCTTCCCAAGAAATGAGGTCACCTAATAATGCAGATATTAAATATTTATTTCCAAAAATAAGTATTCAATAAGTTTTCATTTAATTTTTAATTATGCCTTGATTTGGATTAATTAGCTCTTAAGCATGATTAAGCATTTTATGCACAAATTACTCAAATTGATTAGAATGCCTTGTTATTGGTTAAAAATTTGATTAGATTGAAATTGGAAGGTGTTGTCAGATGCATTAGATCTATTATCCCATTTAGGATGTTACCAATAGTAAATAATAAAGGCACACATCTTGCGTAGAAGATGTTATAGGAAAGAGCAATCTAGAGCACCCAGGTGTAAATTTGGCATTTTAACTCAAAATGCTCTGAACAAAGTAAGTTAGCCCATAAATTGCATTACCCCATTTAGGGATACCATGGCCAAAATCAGCACTTGAATATGTAATTTTCACATTATTTATCATGTTTTAGTGTTTTTAGGCCAAATTGTGCATTTTGGATAGAAATTGGTCAAAAGCTTGGTTGGAGGTTATCGATGGCTGGTTTTAGGTGTCTACAGTTTACTCTTATTTGGGAAGGCATCACAAGATATAAGCATAGTAACATCTTTTCAAATAATAAAAAGGTCTTGTATGCCTACAACTTCAATAATGATAAACTAACTATATGATACCCCCTCGAGGAACGGTTGGTACAAGCAGGTCAACAAATGGTCCCTCCAAAAGAAAGAAGCAAAATTTGAGGACAAAAGAAAGGAAAGATGATGGAGTGAAAACATAATGATACTAAAAAATTAGTCAAAATAATTGATAATGTAAGTGGGATAGTGCACAATAGTTTTCCCAAAGGTGGTTATAAGCTTTATACCCTGATAGTGGCAATGTGGTATGATAACACAATGATTTTCCCAAAGGTGGTTATAATCATTAAGAAGATGGAGTTGCCCCAGTTAGCATAGACAAACAAGATAATAACATGCTCCTGTATAGGCAAAAAAGTAAAGTGGTGACAACACACTGATTTACCCCAAGGTAGTTATAATCCTTGAGAAATATAGGTGGGACGGTGTACAATGATTTTCCCATAGATGGTTATAATGATTAGACCTCGATTATGGAAAACATAATAAACTTGGTCAAGGATGATGATAAATTAACACAAAGGGTAATGAGGAATTGGAATAACCTAAAGGGTAATGAGGAATTGGAACAACTTACTAGTAGGGAGATGCTCGTCTGAACTAATAAAAGTTGAAATTCTTTCATTATTAATTACTCTGTTTAAGATATGATTGGGAGTGAATCAAGATGTCGGTGTCAAAGATATGATACCATTGTTGAATATACCTCTTAAATAATAGGTTTGTTGTAGCACATGTCGGTAGGCATCATGGTATAACATCATGAGGACTTGGCCAAAATATACATAAAGACTAACTCTCAAAATCCAATACTCAATAGAACATAATGCACTAATGATAGAAACCATGATGACTATAGAGATATGAATATGGATGAATTCAAGTGTAAGTGTGGGAAAAGAATCACCCAATGAACACACATAAATTGAATTAAGGTAATAGTGCTAAAAGTAAACAAACAGATAGACAACTAAATAATAATTATTATAAATAAATAAACAAATAATGCAAGCATATGTGATCTAGGAATTTGACTCAAGAGATGATGGTTAATATCATGTTAGTTTCAAAATGAAAGAAACATACTAATTAGCATAACATCTCTAGGCCTAGACACTAGGGAGAGCTTAGTTAATAAACATGAATAAAATGAACAACTAAAATGTAAAAAAAACCTCGTTTACCTTTCTTGGATGATCCAAAATTATTTTCTTAGTGGCTTTCTCAGCTTGTGCTCGTGAATTCTTCATCAAATGAAGTTTGGATACCTCCATGTCTCCTTGGCACCTTTGGCTTGTGGCTTGGCTTGGATTGGAATGAATTTGGCATGGTAACACTAATTGCAATGTCTTTTGGAATCATTTGTGCATTATAACTTTACATTATCAAGCCTTTCAAGATATTTGAGCATAATAACTTTGCACCAAAATAGCTTATAAATGATGTTCATGGCCCCTCTATTTATAGATTTTTGAGAATGTCTAAAATCAACTTGAACCGTCTATCTTGAAATTAAGATGTGTGGTTGAGGATTAATTCAATTTTTTGGAATTAAGTTTATAATTATCCTCATCATGACATTGGAAGAAGGGGAGATTAAGAGGCATGGAGGGAATCATGGAAGGCATTGATGAGGCATGAAGGGCATAAATCTTGATATTTGTGGCATTTATGGCCTATGGATGTCTTCCCAAGAAATGAGGTCACCTGATGATGTAGATATTCAATATTTATTTTTAAAAATAAGTATTCAACAAGTTTCCATGGAATTTTTATTTTTTCCTTGATTTGGATTAATTATATCTTAAGCATCATTAAGCACTTCATGCACAAATTACTCAAATTGATCATAATGCCTTGTTATTAGTCCAAAATTTGATTGAATTGAAATTAGAAAGTGATTTGAGATACATTGGATCCATTATCCCATTTAGGGTGTTACCAACATCAAATAACAAAGGCACACATTTTGCATAGAATATTTGATAGGAAAGAGCAATCTAGAGTACCCAAGTGCAAAATTAGCATTTTGACTCGAAATGATCTGATCAAAATTAGCTAGCCCATCAATTGCATTACCCTATTTAGAGATACCCTAGCCAAAATTGGTACTTGAATATGTCAATTTCACACCATTTGGTGCATTTTAGTATTTTTAAGTCAAATTGTGCATTTTGGGTAGAAATTGGCCAAAAGCCTGGTTGGAAGTTATCAATGGTCAATTTTAGGTGTCTACAGTTTGCCCTTATTTTGGAAGTCATTTCAAGGTATAAACACAGTAACATCTTCTCAAATAATGAAAAGGTCATGTATGCCTACAACTGTAATGATGATAAACTAACTGTATGATACCCCCTCAAGGGAATGGTTGGCACAAGCAAGTCGACAAATGGTCCATCGAAAAGAAAGAAGTAAAATTTGAGGATCAAAGAAAGGAAAGATGATGGGGTGAAAACATAGTGATACTAAAAAAGTAGTCAAAATCATTGAGAATTCAAGTGGGATGGTACACAATGGTTTTCCCAAAGGTGGTTATAAGCATTTTACCTCAATAGTGGCAATGTGATATGATAACACAATGATTTACCCAAAGGTGATTATAATCATTGATAAGATGGAGTTGCCCCAGTTAGGATAGACAAACAAGATAATAGCATGCCCCTACATAGGTAAAAAAATTAAAGTGGTGACAACACAATGATTTGCCCAAAGATGGTTATAATTATTGAGAAATTTAGGTGGGATGGTGTGCAATTATTTGCCCATAGGTGGTTATAATCATTAGACCCTAATTATGGCAAACATGATAAACTTGGTTGAAGATGATGATAACTTAACACAAAGGGTAATGAGTAATTAGAAGAACCTACTAGTAGGGAGATGCTCATCTGAACTAATAAAGGTTGAAATTCTTTCATGGTTAATTACTCTGTTTGGGATAAGATTTGGAGTGAATCTGGATGTCAGTGTCGAAGAGATGCCACCATTGCTAAATAGACTTCTATAATCTTAGGTTTGTTGTAGCACATGTTGGTAGGCATCATGGTATAACATCATGAGGACTTGGCCAAAGTATGCATAAGGATTGACTCCTGAAATCCAATACTCAATAGAAAATAATACACCAATGATAGAAATCATGATGACAATGTAAACATATGAATATGGATGAATTCAAGTGTAAGTGTGGGTAAGGAATCACCTAATGAACACACATAAATTGAATCAAAGAAATAGTGCTAAAAGCAAATAAATAGACAAATAAACAAACAAAATAAGTAGAAATAAATTAAAAACAATGCATGTATATGTGATCTAGGAATCTGACTCAAGATAAGATGGTTAATATCATGTTAGTTTCAAAATGAAAATAAAATGAAAGAAACACACTAACTAGCATAACATCTCTAGGCCTAGACACTAAGGAGAGCTTAGTTAACAAACATGAATAAAACACATAATTAAAATGTAAGAAAAAACTCTTTTACCTTCTTTGGATGCTCTAAAATACTTGTTGTAGTGGCTTTCTCATCTTGTACTCATGAAGTCTTCATCAAGGGAAGCTTGGCTACCTCTATCTCTCCTTGACACTTTTGGCTTGTGACTTGGCTTGGCTTGGAATCAATTTGGTATGATAACACTAATTATAATGTCTTTTGGAATCATTTATGAATTATAACTTTGCATTATCAAGACTTTGAAGATATTTGAGCATAATAGCTTCACACTAAAATATCTTAAAAATGATGTTCATGGCCTCTCTATTTATAGATTTTTGATAATGTTTAGAATCAACCTAAACTATCCATCCTAAGATTGAGATATGTGGTTGAGGATTAATTAAATTTTTGGAATTAAGTTTATAATTATCTTCATTATGAAATTTGAAGAAGGAGAAATTAAGAGGTATGGAGGGCATCATGAAAGGCATTGATGAGGCATGGAGGGCATGAATCCTTATATTTGTGGCATTTATGGCCTAGGGATGTCTTCCCAAGAAATGAGGTCACCTGATGATACAGATATTCAATATTCATTTCCAAAAATAAGTATTCAATAAGTTTCCATGGAATTTATAATTATGCCTTGATTTGGATTAATTAGTTATTAAGGATGATTAAGCACTTTGTACACAAATTACTCAAATTGATCTGAATGCTTTGTTATTAATCTAAATTTTGACTGGATTGAAATTGAAAAGTAATGTCAGATGCATTGGATCCATTATCTCATTTAGGATGTTTTCAATATCAAATAAAAAATTCATGCATATTGTACATAATATTTGATAGGAAAGAGCAATCTAGAGCACCCAAGTGTAAAATTAGCATTTTGACTCGAAATGATCTGATAAAAGTTAGCTAGCCCATAAATTGCATTGCGCCATTTAAGGATACCCTAGCCAAAATTGGCACTTGAATATGTCAATTTCACATCATTTAGCACATTTTAGTGTTCTTAGTCCAAATTATGCATTTTGGGTAGAAATTGGTCAAAATCCTAGTTAGAGGTTATCGATGGCCAGTTTTAGGTGTCTACAATTTGCCCCTATTTGGGAAGGCATTGCAAGTTATAAGCATAGTGACATATTTTCAAAGAATGAAAAGGTCATGTAAACCTACAACTACAATGATGATAAAATAACTATATGATGCCCCCCAAGGGAACGGTTGGCACAAGTAGGTCAATAAATGGTCCCTCAAAAAGAAAGAAGTGAAATGAGAGGACTAAATAAAGGAAAGATGATGGGGTGAAAACATAATGATACTAAAAAAGTAGTCAAGATCATTGAGAATGTAAGTGTGATGGTGCACAATGGTTTACTCAAAGGCAATTATAAGCATTGTACCCTGATAGTGACAATGTGGTATGATAACATAATGATTTGCCCAGAGGTGGTTATAATCATTGAGAATATGGAGCTGCCCTAGTGAGGACAGACAAACAAGATAATAACATATCCCTATATAGGTATAAAAATTAAAGTGGTGACAACATAATGATTTTCCCAAAGGTAGTTATAATCATTGATAAATGTAGGTGGGATGGTATACAATGATTTACCCATAGGCAATTATAATCATTGGACCTCAATTATGGAAAACATGATAAACTTGGTTGAGGATGATGATAACTTAAAACATAGGGTAATGAATAATTCGAACAACCTACTAGTAGGGAGATGCTCATTCGAACTAATAAAACTTAAAATTCTTTCATGGTTAATTACTTTATTTGGGATATGATTGGGATTGAATTGGGATGTTGATGTCAAAGAGATGCTACCATTGCTAAATAGACTTTTTGAAGCTTAGGTTTGTTGTATCACGTGTCGTTAGGCATCATGGTATTACATCATGAGGACTTGGCTAAAATATCCATAAAGACTGACTCTCAAAATCCAATACTCAGTTAAACACAATGCACCAATGATAGAAACCATGATGACAATGTAAACATATGAATATGGATGAATTCAAGTGTAAGTGTGGGAAAGGAATCACCCAATGAACACACATAAACTAAATCAAGGTAACAATGTTGAAAGAAAATAAATAGACAGACAAAGAAATAAAATAAGTAGAAACAAACAAATAAACAATGTAATAGAAACCATATGAACATTGCCCCTAGAAAATAGGTGACAACTGAACAAACAAACAAAATGGGTGAATAGAAGAAAAGAAAGGGGGTGGATGATTTGTCTCCATATGCACTAGGCAAGTGGATGTTGCCTACATAGTTCTATGGATGTAATATCTAATTAAAAAAATTTAGGCCAAATGTAGTTCTTTCAGGGAATGGGAAGAATGTGATAACTAAGCAAACAAATAGAAATAGATGTGATAGAAGAATAGGAATGGTCTTGCAAAATGACAAGTGCATGAGAGAAAAAGGCCAAAAAGGATGGGGAAACTAAATGACAAGTGATTTTCTTATAACTTATTAAGGGTTCCCAGACTCCTTAAGGCAAAGAAGTGGATAATGTTTTTATTATTTTCTAGTGATTTTTAAATGTTTTTGGAATTTTTTGAAGTATCTCAACTCAATCAAGAATGATGAGACACTTAAATGGTTCAATCTCACAAAATGATGAGAGCGTTTAAACTAAGGTTTCTCACAAAATGTTGAGAGCATGGCTTAGGTTGCTTAGAAAATGGCAAGAGCATGGTGGAAAGGGTGACTGAGCTGACCTCAACAAGTATTGAATGTTGCCTATATAGTCCCATAGTAGAACCTCAAGTCACTGTAGTTCTGCCCTACAGTGGAAGAATTTGACTAGTATATCAATCAATTCAAAAAAAATAGGCATAGTTGGTAAAAAAGAAAAGTACAACATAGATAGTGGTAAGTTAGTATGTTAAGGCTTAATAAACAAATGTTTCCCCTAGTGTGCCCATAAGTGGTTATAACTAGGACACAACAATGTGGATCAATGGTACTAATTTTCCCAAAGGTGGTTATAATTACTATTAAAATTGATGGTAAGAAAATCATAACAAATGAAGGATGAAACTACTAAAACTTTTGTCATACTGCTCCAAAATATTATCTCTGCCTGAAGTACTTAAACCAACTAATGAAATTGATCAAATACCTTGATGCTGAAATTGTGTAACAAATGGAAAAAACCAAAGTTAAACGGGCTAGGCTTTAGAATACACTGGATCGATAGAATGAAAGTGGAAAGTGGATATGGTGAAGAGAATGGATAAGGATGGTATTTGTACAAAGAAGAATAGTAATAAAATGGCATAATTGAAATGGTCCTTACAGACAATATACCTTAGCATTCAAGCATAGTACTACTTGAGATGAATAATATTCATTAGATCAGGAAGTTCATCTCTGTCTGGTGTGGTGAACTTGTATGCTCCTAATCCATAATCTATAGTAATGATGAAAGACCCTATCCAATTTGGTTTGAATTTATTTTTTTGCTTTTTCTCAACTGTGGTATTCTTTTAGTTTTCTTTAAGAACAAGATCACCAAGTTCAAATGTTCTATATTTAATATGTCGATTATAATTGCCTTTGAGTCAGTTTTGATATGCTTGAAGATTTTTGAATGTAGCTATGCATTTCTCATCAAGTAGGTCTAGCTCTTGCAGGTGAGCTACTCAATAGTCATGATCATCTAGGACATGCTTAAAAGAGATGCATAGTGAAGGAAATTCAACCTCAATGGGAAGTATGTCTTCATTACCATAAATAAGTGAGTATGGAGTGGCTCCTATGGGGTTATGATGATTGGTATGATATTCCCAAAGGGTAGGGAGTATATGCAAGTTCCAATCATGAACGACATCATTAAAAATATTTTTGAGAATATTGACAATGGTTTTGTTTGATGCCTTAGGTTGGGCATTACCTTGAGGGTAATATGTTGTAGAAAATTTTTGTGTGATGTTATATTTAGTACATATTTGATCCACATCCTTGTTCTTGAATGATCCTCCATTATCAGATATAATGTCAGAGGGGATACCATAGCAACAAATGAGATGGTTAAAGATGAATTTAGAAATTTTCTTTCTAGTCACGTGAGGGGTATAGCTTCAACCCATTTAGTGAAATACTTAGTGGCAGTAAGGATATGTTTATGGCCATCAGATGAAGTGGGGTTAATCTTCTCGATGAGGTCAAGTCCTGAGGTAGAAAATGAACATGGTGTCAACATCAATTTCAAATTTTTTACTGAGGCATAAATTAGATTAGCATGCCATTGACATTTGTCACACTTTTTAACATATGCACTAGCATCTGCATCCACTATGGGCTAATAATAACTAGTACATAAGAGATTTTTAGATAAGACTACCCCACTAGAATGAGTGCCACATACTCCTTCATGAACTTCTCTTAACGCTAGCATAGACTCTACCAAAGTTAAACAACGAAGTAGAGTTCCATCAAAACTATGAAAGTAAAAGGTGGATCCAAGTAGAATATAACAAGTGGAATGATGAGTGAAGGATTTGGTTTATTTTTGACATAGGTTAGGTGGAAAAACTTGGTTATGAAGGTAGTTTTAAAGGTTTGAGTACCAAATAGAATTAGGACCAATAATATCACAAATCGTGGCAACGATTAAAGGTTCATAAGCTGGTGATAACAAATTCTTGATGAAGAACTGATACTCTCTAGCTTTATCTATTTGTTGAATTAGAGAGCCAATAGTATCCATGGCATCTACAATTCTATTACTAGCCCTTGGTATGTGCTCAAACTAAATATTGGTAATTTGTTGCTTAAGAGTGTCGACCATGGCTTTATATAGAACCATCTTGTCATCTTTGGTCTAAAAATGATCTGTGACTTGATTGATGATTAATTGAGAATCACATAAACTTGGAGATGAGATATATTCTAATGCACTACCTATCAAAGTCTTGCAATAAGTGTTTCATACTTGGCCATGTTGTTTATACAAGGAAAGTTGATTCTCAATAATTTAGGGATTAGATCCCCTTACGGTATAATAAATAATAGGCCTGTTAGGGGTGGTGAGAATCCAAGAACAAACAAACCTGTTCTAATTCCACCTGTTAGGATCTTGCTCCTCAGAAAGAGCACAGTATGATTACCAAATATAAGCAATTGAATATGCGGAAATGACCAGAAACACAAGTAACTAGAATTCATCAATAGCACAGAATATGAGAGACAATACACTATCTTGTATTAACACTTTACAGAAAAGAATACAACAAAGAGCCGCCACACTCTTCCACCTTACAGAGGTTTGCCACACCTCAAGTGTATAGTAATTCTTCTCACACACACTCTCCTACACAAAAAATGGTCCCAACAACCAACTCACACATAGAATTGGTGTTCACCTCACCAACAAGTCAGTAATAACCCTGCCGGTACACTAAGCACTCTATAGCACTTCAAGCTGATCTCCCATGAACCTGCAACCTACAATTCAACAGACCATACTCACATGTAGATCCCCTATGAGCTTGCAACAACCTGCAACTCAATGATCTTACAACTAGAAGGAACTCTTCCTTTCTATCTCATACATAAACAATACATGCCAATGGGTCTATAAATAGATCCCTAACTTAAACAATAACTTAGACTCTTAATTTAGACAATTATCCTTGCAGCCCAAGACTCTAACTAGTCTTAACATGCAAACTCTTCATTCACTTAACTAACTGTTTGTGCAACGAATAGTTCTAGAACACACAGGCGACCGACGCCGGTCCCTGCTTGCCTGGTTCTGCTGACGTCGGCTGACTCCCTACCGTCGTCGGTGGTCTTTTGCACTGGTCACGATCGACGTCGGTCCTGCTGCCGACGCTGGTGCTCCTGGATCTCAGCAACCTTTGTTCCTACAGTTTGCAAAGGGTTGAAGATTTTAGCTCCACAACCTAACAATCTCCCACTTGGAGATAAATAGCTGCAGCCTGTACCTGTACTCTGTCTAGTTTGTTCCCTTGGCTTTGTATCCCTCCTCAAGATCACTCTTGAAGACCAACCACTACAAATCTTGTAGTGCAAAACTTGTCATCCAAATTACCTGCCACATCCGCATCTACAACCATGTAGATAAGAACTTGACCCTGCATAGCATGTGCACCTGCTGCTGGTCCCACCGAACTGCCCTTCAGTATTACTTCCCCGGATTGACTCCAAACTTGTGACAACTCCCACTGCTTGGGAAAACTCAAGTTTAGTACATACCATGCACTCAACCTCATTATGTGAATCAAGACACATGTTCTATGAACTGTCTAACCATCGGCGTGCTAACCGGTCTCACACAATCATCCTGAAACAAAGTCAAAAAGACCTCCATGTCTCTAGAACACACTCATGCCAAAGAATCTTGCTGCTCCCAGATTCTCCATGACACACACCTGAACTAGCTTTACCTTTAGTTCAGCAATACCTGTATATGTAACTCTACAACAAGCACATCATACAGAAAAAGGATAATGTAGCTAATATTATCCAACCTGGTAAAGTGAAACACAATGATCAAACCTCCATTACCCTGTAGCTAATACAAGATCATATACCCTGATCTTCCATCTCACGTATCCATTTCCGCTCTTCTTCATCCTAAACATCCATTCGTCTCTCAGTGCTTTCTTCCAGCTGGCAACTCTACCCAAAACACCTGTTTGGCTCTCCTCCAAGGAATCACATCCTCATCCATGCCAAGCTCCCATTGTTTCTTGGATCTACCTATTCTGCTTCTTCAATAACTTCCTAGTTCTATACCATAAGTGAGCAATAAGTAGTGTAAAGAAGGGAAATGACGAATTTAAGAACTTACTTACACCTTCAGTCCTCCATATGGGTGCTTGAGACTCCATGACAACTCGTTGTCCACCCAAAATTTGTCTCAGTGACTGATGCCGGTCACATCTCAGTCTGCAGCCGACCGATGTCGGTTCCCTACGACTACCACCTTGCCGACGTTAGTTTCCCCTGGCTGACGCCGGTCCTTATCTGCCCCGAGTCACCGACGTTGGGCTGCACATAGCCGACGTCGGTCTCTGTGTTTTTCTAGTGAGACCTGACTTTTTCCTGCGAGCTCTTTTTGGATCAAACCCTTGTCCAAATCACCCTTGCTCTACTCAGAATTCCTCTACACCTTGTGTTGAACTCTGTCCGTCATCTTCTCCTTGAAAACCAAGGCTTTCCTGTTCTTGTCACTAACATCGGATTCCTCAAGAAATGTCACCTTCTTCTTCTGCATACAGAAACCACGATCCATGCCTTCCAAATCTGAAAGCATACTCTTTGACTCAAGAACAAGCATCTCCTTATCTATGTGACCAAGCCTATTAAGCCACATCTCCGAATCTACAGCTGAAGTAGATAAACCAGAAAGAGAATCAGTAATACAAGTAGATAGATAAAGCGTACCTACTTTCTTACCTCTAGCTACAACAAGTGTACCTTTGGTAACCTTCCAAGAGTCTGCTGTGAGAGTTACTGTGCAACCCTCATCACCCAAACTTCTAACAGAAATCAAATTCTGCTTCAGAACTGGGACATGCATGACCTCCTTTAACACCCATGTGTCACCTGTCTGCAATTTCAGCTTCACTTTTCCTTTGCCAACAATCTGACAAGGCTTACCATCCCCTACACAAATTTCTCCAAAGTCTCCCTGGACATACTCATGAAAAAATTCCCTATGTGGGGATGCATGAAAAGAGGCACCAGAATCTAAAACCCAAGATTCTACTTTATCCAAAGAACATACTAGAGCATCCTATGCAACGTAATCCGCAACATCTGCTTCTTCTCCATGTCCTTCATGCTGATCTTCACCTGATCTGCAATCTCTCTTTAAGTGTCCTTGCTTTCCACATTTCCAGCAGGTTATTTTGCCATACCTGGACTTGGATCTTCTGCCCATCTTCGACCTTGATCTCCCACGCTCTATCTTCTCTCTTGGCCTTCCTCTGCCTTCAACACTCAAAGCATCTCCTGATGATTCACCTGTGCTTTTCCTGCGTATCTCTTCATTCAAGATCACACTCACAACATCATCCACTTTTAAGACTTTTGAAGGAGACACAGTATTAGAAACTGCCATTACCAAACCTTCCCAGCTTTCAGGTAATGAACACAAGATTAAGAGAGCTCTAATTTCATCATCAAATACAATATTGACGGAACTTAACTGGTTTACCAAACCATGGAAATCACTAAGATGGCTATGAACAGATCCACCTTCCAACATTTGCAAATTAAATAAACGCTTCATAAGAAATACCTTATTAGAAGCTGAGGGTTTTTCATACAAATTTGCCAAAGATTCCATCAACTCCACGTTGTCTTACACTGTGATAAGCTGAAAATCACAGATGATGCAAGACTCAATCTAATAGATCCCAGAGCCTTCCAATCAAGAACCTCTCATTCTTCATCCTTCATATCCGAGGGTTTGCTAGCAACCCCACCCAACGATAAGTACAAATCTTTCTGATACAGATAGTCCTCAATCTGCATCCTCCATAATTGGTAGTTCTTGCCATTAAACTTTTCCATTTGTAGCTTACTGTCTTCTGCCATTGCTCAAGTCCCACTCAAACAGAAACCCTGTGAGTAACCTGTAATCAAAACACACTACCCAGATCTAAACCAATCTGTTAGTATCCCAACCAAAAGCTCTGATACCAGTTGTTAGGGGTGGGGAATCCAAAAACAAACACACCTGCTTTGATTCCACCTGTTAGGATCTTGCTCCTTAGAAAGAGCACAGTATGATTACCAAATGTAAGCAATTAGATATGTGGAATCCAGAAGAACAAATAACTATCAATGAGAAAACACACAGAATATGAGAGGCAACACACAATTGTATTAACACTTTACAGAAAAGAATACAACAAAGAGCCGCCACACTCTTCCACCTTACAGAGGTTTGCCACACCTCAAGTGTACAGTAATTCTTCTCACACACACTCTCCTACACAAAAAATGGTCCCAACAGCCAACTCACACATAGAATTGGTGTTCACCTCACCAACCAGTCAGTAATAACCCTGCCGGTACACCAAGCACTCTATAGCACTTCAAGCTGATCTCCCATGAACCTGCAACCTACAATTCAACAGACCATACTCACATGTAGATCCCCTATGAGCTTGCAACAACCTGCAACTCAATGATCTTACAACTAGAAGGAACTCTTCCTTTCTATCTCATACATAAATAATACATGCCAATGGGTCTATAAATAGATCCCTAACTTAAACAATAACTTAGACTCTTAATTTAGACAATTATCCTCGTAGCCCAAGACTCTAACTGGTCTTAACATGCAAACTCTTCGTTCACTTAACTAACTGTTCATGCAATGAACAGTTCTAGAACACACAGGGGACTGATGCCAATCCCTGCTTGCCTGGTTCTGCCGACGTCGGCTGACTCCCTGCCGTCGCTGGTGGTCTTCTGCACTGGTCACGACCGACGTCGGTCCTGCTGCCAACACCGATGCTCCTGGATCTCAGCAACCTTTGTTCCTATAGTTTGCAAAGGGTTGAAGCTTTTAGCTCCACAACCTAACAAGGTCCACTCCTGATCCATGTGAAATAAATGAACCATCAAAATATAGCTTCCAAGGTTTCTCCTTATGGGGTGTGTCAATGATGATCATTATGGATTCATTAGGAAATTGAAATGTGAGTGGCCAGAAACCCTCCTATTTGCCTTAAGGTGTAGCTTTTAGCTCCACACCCTAACAAGGCCCACTCCTGATCCACGTGAAATAAATGAACCATCAAAATATAGCTTCCAAGGTTTCTCCTTATGGGGTGTGTCAATGATGATCATTATGGATTCATTAGGAAATTGAAATGTGAGTGGCTATGTGTCTGTGAGAGGTACTTCATTAAGTTGATTCATAAGAAATTATCCCTTGATTGACTTCTGATTGACATACTCTATGTCAAACTCACTGAAAATCATGATCCATTTAGCCATTCTACCTTTTAGAGCTATTTTAGATAGTAGATACTTGAGTAGATCTATTTTTGAAATGACCATGGTCTTATTATTTAACATGTAATGGCATAGTTTTTGAGCTATGAAGAACATGGCCAGACAAGCTTTTTCAATAGGTGCATAGTTATGTTCATATGTAACCAAGGTACAACATAGGTAGTATGCAACATGCTCTTTTCCATTATCATCATGTTGAGCCAAGAATGCCCCTAGAGCGTGGTTAGTAGCTAATAGGTATAACAAGAATGGATTTCTCTGCATAGGAGGTAATAGAATAGGCAAATTGATAAGATAGTCTTTGAGTTGTTGAAAAGCCATTTAGCAGTGATCATCACAATGGAATGCAACTTCCTTATTCAAAAAGTGTGTAACTAGATGGCACTTATTTTCTAACTAAGAGATGAAGTGTTAGATTTACTAGATCTTACCCTACAAACATCAGATGGTGGTAGCATCAGATGGTGATAGCATCTCAGTCATAACATGGACTTTATATAGATCAACTTCAATACCTTTATGAGACACGATGAAGCAAATTAATTTGCCTGAAGTTATATTGAACACACATTTTTTTGGATTGAATCTAAATTTGTACTCCCATAATCTTTCAAATATCTTATGCAGTATTGTTGGATGATCTAGCCATGTGACAAAAATAATTAGAAATTCTTGAAGAATTTGATCAAATACTTGTTGTTTCTCAAAGTTAAACTCGGATCTATAGGCAAGTTCATCATTGCTGGTCTCTTGGTCTAAATTTGAAGAGGAATGAACACCCCCATATAATGGCACATAAAACAAGTTTTCACCACTAGATTGGCCTTTATCTTTACTTTTTCCTTGGTCAGAAAGTGCCTCAAAGAGGTTTTCACTTTAGGACCTCAATGTTTTACTTATTTATTTTTGGCTAAGGGTGTTCACTCACTCTCCAAAATAGGCTATAGGGTCCAATGTGATTGAGAATCCTGACTTGTGATCTCCCAATAGAACATTGTCTCTAAGGCCTAAGAAGTCATAGAATGCCTCATCATTCTATAACTCATCAATCAATAGACTAGATTCTTTTTGGTCCTAATCTATCACTTGGGGATAATATAATGGCAATGGGTTATGATGAATGGCCAGGATAAGGGTATAAATGGTATGGTTATCAAATAGGTTGGTTTTAGTTAGGTTATCAAATGTGAGTCAATTATCAAAATCTACTTTTCTATCAACATCATCATCACTAGTCATTGGTGATGAAGTTTGAATAAGATATGTGGGGTCACCCCCAACTGGTTTAAATCCAAGTCCATAAGGTATTTCATACTTAGTAATATAAATTGGATCGATCATTCCTTGTTGATTTGGACTGAAGCCTCTTCCTTCATAATTGTGATGCTCCATGATCCTATTGGGAATATGATACTTTGTACTTTTATAAAAATTAGCTTGGTTTTCATTGTATAACCATGATTCATCCCCTTTAAGAGGGTCATGTTCTAGGCCAGATGTTGGTACAAATGTGATAGGTCCCTTATCTTTGTTCTCTTATTGCCAATGCATATGTGGAGTGACTTTAGGTCACCCAAAGGTTTTCAAATTTTGAGAAAGATTGGCAATATGAAATGTATCATGGGTCACATACTCTCCCGGTCCATTATTTGAAATGGTGAAATGATTAGAAGCTTCAGGAGATGGCATGTGGAAAATGGAATCCAAGGTTTTAGGATCTATGAAATTATCTAGTAAAGGATCAATAAGTATGGCCTTTTACTTATCCTACTTAGAACTTGGATTCATGTCATACTGATAATTATAGCTTTGAAATTTAGCCTCAAGATGTTTACAGTGTTCATATGGGTGTAAATCTTCTAGAATATTCACTTCCATCCCTGAGTGGGAAAACTTGATATATTGGTGCAGCATTGATCGGACTACATTAATTTCATGTAACCAAGACTTGCCTAAAAGCATGTTGTATGATAACTCAAGATCAAGCACATGGAAAAGTGTATCATGAGTTAAAGGCCCAATGATAATAGGCAAACTAATAGTGCCTTGTGATTCTCTTACTTGATTATCATAGGCTTTGATGGTTATTATTTTTGGCTAGAGATCTACCATTATGTACCCAAGAAGCTTGATGAGCTTTAGAGACACTATGTTGAGGTCAGATCCATTGTCTATAAGGAGACATGTCATTTTATGCCATCTTATATAAACTTCTATGTATAATGGATTATTATAGAGTGGGCTAAGGGAAGACAGATCACTTTGGTTGAATGTGATTTGTTAGGTTGGAGCTAGATCTCCAACCAAAGCTTGAATTTTATCATTGGATATGTCACTAGGAATAGTGGATTGGGTCAAAAACTCATTCAAGATTTTCTTGTAGATTATTAACGTTCACAGCAAATCTAAAATAGAAATTTGTGATGGTGTCTTCTATAATTGTTCAATAATATTAAATTTCTTGTCTTGGTTAATAGTGAATGGTTTATTCTGAGGTTGAATGGTTGGTTGGATGATAGGCAAAGTGGTGGATGTTTGTGGGCCTAGGATAGTAATATTTGACCTCTAAGTTGTGAATAGATTAAATAGTAGAACATTATTACTAACAAATGTTGGGAATGGTGTGGGACAAGATAGGACAAGTATCAATTGCTAGTACACTTGCATGTGGTCACGTGACAAAGACAAGTTGTTGATATAATGTCCAAAAGGGGAAGTCCTAGTTTGTTGGTTTGCCTATATGCACTCCCAGGTTAAAGAAGGATTATCCATGTAATTTGGCTAAATATTGTTATTTATCAATGGTTTAGGATGATTAGTGCTTGGTCTAGGATTAATGAAGATGGTATTAATGCCACCCCCTAAAATATGACCTACAACCTTATTTTAGTCATGTGAAACTTCATGGTAGGTTTATTGGTTGTTACCATTCTAACCTTGGTTTTGCCCATTGTTCTATCATTATGGGTTCTACTGCTAATTTTGTTGATTCTGTTGGTCCAGCCTTTTATTTTGATACTATTGATTTTATTGATGCACTGGTCATTATTGTTTATATTAATAATTATTTTTATACTACTGATTGTTATGTCAAGGAAAGGGGTTTTGATAAATCCCAAGAGTTTGATTAGAAGTGGAAGCACCATTATCCAATTATGCCCATTGACCTGATGATAGTCACAAAATTTATTTTCACAGTACCAATCAGGATAAGGAATGCCTTATGGATAATGCTTTGGTATAGGCCAACTATCATATTAGTGGAACAAATCTTAAAAAATATAGAATCAATAGGTTCTCCTAGGTCACTAAAGACATGACGTGCATGCACGATTCTCTTAGGAGGAGGGGTTTGCAATGGTACAGGCTATTATATTTGTTGTGCAGGTCTTGGTTATTATGCTTATGGCATTGGTTGGAGAGGTTGTTGGGTAGGAGTAAGCTGAAAAGGTGGTATAGATGATGTTTTCACCATTTGGACATGACAAAATTCGGTTACTCCATTTCCCACAACATTCCTATTGTGTTTGAATTGTTTTGATCTTTCTTGGTTATTGGCCTGTGACAGTTGTGATGTTAGTACTTAAATGGAATGTTAGTCATTTCTTTGATTGGTACCTTGATTTTGATTAGTTAAATTAAGATTGATGAATCCTTTATTGATGATCACTCACTTAATCAACAAGCCTTTGTCGATGATTTCCTTAAAAGTATGTGCACATTATAGTTCTAAATGATAAGCTATCTCATTGTGAAAATTTTTGGTAAACATAATAGCTAATTATTTATCTTGTAAATTGTGGGTGAAACAGCTTGCAAGGGATCTCCATCACTGTAAATAACTTGAAAAACTCTCACCAACTTTTTATTTTGCTTACATTAAGTCCACTAATGAAATCTCATGCTCAAGATTATAGGAAAAGTGTTGCACAAACTTATCAGAAAGATCATCAAAATCCATTACTAAATTTTTGGGAAACTTTAAAAACCACTCCAAGGCTTGTCCATCCAAGCTCCTTGAAAATAATATCAAAATTTATATGTCATTATATGCCACTGGTTGACATGCGATAAAGAATTCAGTCAAATGAGCCTTAAAGTCACCTTTCCCTTTGTATTTGTTGAATTTAGATGGTTTGTATCCTAGAGGAAATGGTATCTAAAAATACTCCATGTTGAATGGGTAAGAACACACATCATCGAATTTGAAATTTTTAATTTGTTTACCAGCTTGAATGGTAGCAATTGCATCTTTCATTTGTTGCAATTCTTAGGATAAGAAACTGAAAGGAACATTGGTCTGAGAGAGAATATTAGTTTGGGTAGGTGGTTGTGAGGTCATAAGTGGGACACTTTGACCAAGGTACGATGGAGATACCTCTTTAGGTATATTGGTTTGGTTGGGGAATGGACCAAGAATATGCATATGTGGATTAGGATGTACTTGAAATTGCACATTTGGTTATGTAATGTTCTGGTTTGGGTTGGCGATAAAGGTTAGACTTGGAGGATTTTATGGTTGGGATGGAGGGATATTACTATATTATGCCTGTTGTGGTTAAAAAAGGACATGCTACCAACTAATAGAACCTTACTATTGAGTGGTAACTTGTAGACTAATACCCTATCTCTAAATTTGTGGCACATTTTAAACTAATAGTTGTCTAGTATGTACTTTAAAAACATGGGGACCTCCTTATTGTAAGAATCTTTGTGAATAAGTGAAAGTAGGTTACAGATTTGACATCTATCACTGACCAATATTTGCACATTATTGACTAGTCATTGCTTGGTTTTGAATTGGCATATTAGTCTACAACTAAAGAGGTATGTTCATCATTACTTGGTGACGTAGAACATTAGTTTCCCCTGATTGAGGTGGCAATGTATTTATCCTCTATTGCATTGATACACTAGATTGTGTTTGTTGTTCTGGAATACTGCTCATTACTTGTTGAGGAGGAGTAGGATTCATCATATTCTGTCATTGACACATGACATTGGTCATTGTTTGATTACCTAATTATACAGGTTATACACTTGAAGAAGCAGGTAGTTGAGGTTGGGGTGTAGAAACTCTAGAAACCCCTATTCCCTGGTATAATGATCTACCCATAGGATTAAATAAAAGCACATGTTGTTGGCTAGTTTTTTATGCATTAGTACCACTTTGATTAGGATTAGATGTTGTTTGCACATTGTCCACTACATTTGGTTTATTATTCTATGTAGAAGACAAAGACATTTCTTCAAAAAAGGGCATATGAATCAAGTTATCTATCAAAGTGGTTTGTACGAATGGGTCAGAACTTAGATTATCTTGTCTAGTTAACTATATCAACACTCTTATTAAAGGAACTAAGTCAATGAGAGGCTTACTCACCATGTTCATCTTATTGAAATCATGTGCTAGATTCAAGTAAGTTTGATATGTTGTCTACATTTAGTTAAATCGATCTTTCATGATGTTTTTGCCTCGATTAGATATATTAGGATCTTCATACATTGTTTGGACTAGAGCCATAGAATTGCTAGAAGAAGCCTGTTGATCATAAATGATATTGTGGGGCACTCTTACTAGATTTGGTAAATTTTCATGGAGAAATCCTATTGAAAACTTGGCCCCTACCTCTATGGATATAACTAAAATCTCATCTTTGTTCTCTAATAAATGTCATTCAAACAAGAATGGTGTTGACCATTTTGGTCTTGCAAGCCAAAATTAGTCCCCCTTTTTCTTTACTATTCTGAACCAGTCCAAATTTTGATTTTTTGCACAAGTCTTATTTCTACGGACTCTAAAAGAATTTCTACAGACTTTGTACGCATTTCTATGGACTCTGTAGGTGTTTCTACAGACTCTGCAGGCACATTTCTATGGACTCTGTAGAAAAGAACTACAGACTCTGTAGGCAAGTCTTTCAGTAGATGAAGAACCAGTCCAAATAGTGCAAGGTTTTACAAAGCTTCTTTAGACTCCTGTCTAAAGAAATTCACAAGGAAAGAGAGCTAAAATGGTTCAGGACACTTTTTCTTAAGGTTGGAAAAGAGGTTCAGGGTCGGGGTTCAATGACATGATCTTTCTAAGAGTTAGCAAATTTGAACCATTGAACCGGTTCAATCGATTGGTTCAACTCTTTGGTTCATTGCTTCGGTTCATCATCAATGTTCAATGGTGAGGTTATATCAAATGGTTCATTAGCTTGGTTTAAAGGATTGTTTCAATTCAGTTGGTTCAATGCTTTGGTTCAATCAGATGGTTCAATCATTTGGTTCACTCAGTCAGTTCAATGACTTGGTTCAGTCATGTTGGTTCAACGTTTGGTTCAACAGGTTAGTTCAAAGGAACGGCTCAATTAGAAGGTTCAAGAGAGTCTCCTGAAGGAAAGTGCCCTTGTGGAGGGTAGGGAACACTTGAAAAAAGGATAAAAATTTAAACAAGGCTGAAAAGGTAAGTTCCTTCAGAAATTTGTTTAAGGCAAAGAATGAGAATTTCTTCGGACAAAATGTCTGAAGGAATTCCTTCGGACATTTTGTCCGAAGAAATCCTTCAAAATAAAATTCTAAAAAAAATACAAGGCAAAGGCAAGAATGATTTCTTTCAGAATTTTGTTTGAAGGAATTCCTTCAGACAAAAAAGTTTGAAGAAATTCAGGAGAAGCCGCAAGAAAAAACTTGAGAAAAAAATCTGAAGGAAAGGAAACGAGCAAGACAATTCTTGCAAAAAATTTGTCTGCAGGAAAAATGGCTGAGACAAATTCTCGACTAAAGAGAAAATACCTAAGGAAATAAGCAAAAAGCAAAGGAAGAAATCCTTCAGACAAAATGTCTGAAGGAATTCCTTCAGACATTTTATCCGAAGGATGTGACTATCAAAAGGAGCCTGAAGGACCCCAAAGGGTAGGTACCCTTGCGGGGGACTCTCAGCCAAAATGAAGGGACACTTCTCCAAAGCTAGAGGGACACTTCCCATTTGGGAATGATCAAGAGAAAAGATTCGAAAGAATTTCCAAGGATGGTGACATCCCTGAAGCTGTCAAATTTAGGGAAATAAACTAGCCATTGGTTTTTAAATGGTGATAGGCCCACGAACGTTAATTTTACAGCAAGGAAATATCCATTTGATCTTTAAATACTTTAGCACCAATTAGAAGGGAGCCCAAAGAGCTAAAAGACAAAGAGATAAAAGCCAGCAAAAGATAAAACTAGGAAAAGAAGGTGCTAGGAAAAGACAAAAGTTAAGAATGAACCCAGCAACCTGCTGATGGAAGAGCCCAAAGAGCCAAAGAAGTAGTAAAAGATATCCCTTAGGGGCCAAAGGAGACAAAAAGGACAAATAAAAGAATAGACAAAAGAGCCAAGTGTAAAAATGGACAAAATAGTCTAAGTGGCAAAGGAAGGCATCGACTCAAGGAGTTACTCCAGCGGTTGGAGCAGTGCTTGCCAAGTGGTCATCAAGGGGTGAAAATAGCAAACGACACAACCCATGTTTCTCCATTTTGCATTTATGAGTAGACAAACCATGTGAATGCCTTCAAGGAGTAGTCTTGTTTGTAGACAAATGGCATAGCCTATGTTTTTAAACACCTGAAGTCAAAGTAGGATCTGACACAGCATTATCTATCAAGCGGCTTCCTCTTCCCAAAGCTCAGAATGCACATGGGCCACTTGTAAAAGGGTGCCAAAAGTCTTTTCCAAAAGGGGTACCTTTTGTTTCTCTCTTCTCTATATATATTGTAACTTCTCATTTGAGAAAGACATCTCTCACATTGTAAGGTGAAGCCCTGGAAATTTTCACCTAGAATCAATAGAATACACATTTTACCTCTATTCTAGTTGGATATATCTCTGAGTGTGTCTGAGTGTTAGTCTTGTGTTTAGTCATTACTTCCTAATGCTTTCACAGGGTTGACACTAATGCACCTGGTAACTACAAAGCGCCATTCTAGCAGGTGATAAGAAGAGTTGTTCCTAGAATATAGAGGCAGAAGGAGGTTACTAGACAGTGTGCTCTTCCTACAGCACCTATGGTAAGTCCTTTTTTTGTGTGTTTCCATTAAAGCCTCCCTATCAAGCTCCCTGTAGTTTGGTCCTCTTACCAGTTAGAGTGTATGTATGTGCTTTTATGGTTTGGAGTGTGAGAGTGAGTAGATCAAACTTGTTTGGTACATCACCCTATTAGGTTAGGTTCTATTGTTTTTAGCATCCTTCTCCCTTTTCAACCCCCCCATGTGTGTGTGTGTGTGTGTGTGTGTGTGTGTGTGTGTGTGTGTGTGTGTGTGTGTGTGTGTATTAGAAACTTACTAGAATAACTTAGATACATCAAAGGGAGCTAGCCCTTATCTAGAGACTCTCCCCCTAGTTTTGCTAGGCCCACAGGCAAGAGGGGAGTTTCCATTGTGACGTGTGGAAGGCAGGAGCGTAGCCTTTTGTCAAGGGTGCAATCCACTACGTCAATAGTTTTTGGCATGCCCAGTGGGACTCAATTTTTACACTTAGTAAAGTTTTAGGATTGATGTTGGTCTTGTTACAGCAAAATCAACCATTTTCAGCATCTGGCGACTCCATTGGTAAGAGCTTCAGTTTCTGATCAAAGACCAGTCTGACCTCCTATGCCTAAAATCACCACACAATCTATTGTTAAGGGTGTCCCTTTCAAATTAATTAAATTTCCTAGTCAAGCAAATCAATCGACCAAATCAAGGATATCAGCAATATGGTCAAGCAAATAAACCCCATTTCCAAAATTACAATCAAGGGTAGGGTTAATTTACATAGGCTAGAGCTTTTCAAGGCTACAATCTAGGTGCCCCTTCATCATCCAAGGATATGGTGCCCACTCAAAATAATATGGTGCAAGAATAGCCAAGTTGCTCAACCATGGGATATGGTCAAGAGCAGGTTGTTTATACAAATAAAATGTCGGGTCACTACACAAATGTACAAGATAATCAAGTAGCTATCCAATTCCCAGGTTTTGAGGCTTTAATGCAATTTGGCATGAGCAGTAGTCAGACTTAGCCTGATTCTACTCTCATGAATCACTTGGAAGGTGAGTTCTATGCAGTCAATTATGTGGGTACTGCAGACAATCAGGGTGACTATGTCACAGCCAACACAAGGGCCAAAAGGAGAGTAATGGAAGAAGCTCAAGTTGCTTCCCAAACATCAGCAATACCTTCTTCATCACATGTAAACCAAAGGGTCCCAAACTTTATACCACTGGTTGTACCTTCAGTTCCTCAACCTATGCCTCAGGCTGTAAATAATCCCAAAGAAAATTTGAAAGAAGGCAACCCTTGAGTCAATGTGGTAGACCAGATGAAGAAGCTGCACATGAACATCTCCTTCTGGGATTAATTGTCAATACTGGGGCAAAAGGACATGTTGTAAAAGGAATTTCATGAGCTAAATGAATAAGTTGTCCCAGCAAAAGTTGATAATGTTTTGATGATGAATGGATAGCCTTCCACCTCAGGCCAAGTCAGAAAAGAAGAAAAGGTTCCCCCTTTTTATTTATCCTTGGTCATAGGAGATTTCTTGGTGCACAATTACATCATTGATAATGGAGCAAGCACCTCGGTAATGCCCAAATGCATAGCTGATAAGCTGGGGTTGAAATACGAAGAAATGACTAAGGGAGTCATGCAACTAGATGGAACACCATCAAAGACAGTTGGGGTGGTGAAAGGTTTGAGCTTGATGCTACATGCCTACCTGACCTTCTTAGTTCCTCATGATGTGGTAGTGGTGGATGTCCCTCCTTAATTTTATATTTGCTTGTCTAGGGATTTCACATCTAAGATAGGCGGCTACCTAGCAGGAAACTGGTCCTAACTAGTTTTTAGAACTAAGTATGGGACTAAAGTTAAGATTGAATCTGAGCCACTCCATAGAGATCATCTAGAACCATACTCATTCAAGGTGGCAAATGTCATCTATGCCATTATTGACCAAGAAGAGTTCTAAGTGGATCAATCTCCATCCTCTACCCTTGAAGGAGTTGCTGACCTGCTCTTAGATGAATGGGGAAGTGACAACTTCGAGCATGATCCTTACAAGTTCATAGAAGAGGTAGGCCTTGGAATTTATTGCATACACAAAGAGGGTACTTTTGTACCAAATCTGATGAAAGCAAGCCAAGAAAGCTTAGGTCTATGGTAGTTATTCTTTGATGGCTCAAGAAGTAAGTTGGGAGCTGGTGGTGGAGTGGTGCTAGTTTCTCCTTCAAAGGAGAGATACTTTTTAGCTTTTAGGTTTCAATTTTATTTCACATGAAATGTTGTAGAATATGAATCCCTCATCCATGGTTTAGAGTGGGTGAGGAAAAGAGGAATCAAAGAGTTGCAGGTTTTTGGTGATAGTGAGTTGATTGTCAATAAGATAAGAGGCCAAAATTTAACAAAGAATTCTTTACTGAAGTCCTACAAACATAGGGTATGGGACTTAGTGGAAAATTTATTTGCTTTCAATGCTACCTCCATTCCTTGAAAGTAGAAAAATTAAGCAGATAAGTTGGTAGCAGTTGGTGCCCAGTTTGATATCCCTAGGGAAATAGGTTGAGACCACGGTTCATGCTACTTGAAGGTAGTAATTTGGCCCTCCGTACCTGACAAGATCACCAACTGGCAGGTCTTTGACAGTGACCATAAAATAGCATTCTTCTTGCAAGAAGAAGCTAAGTTTGCTATTAAAAATTAGGCAAAGCTACAGCAGCAATATGACAGCCAAATTGTTCAGCTGAAGAACAATAAACTACCCAAAGGCTTGGTCACTCTAGAGAGTATCTTCACTGGAGATGACTAATTGAAAAGTGACAAGGTATGCATCACAAAAAATGAGGAGAATTATGAGAAGGTTGAAATATTTAGAGATAAGCTGCTTACACTTGGGAAAGTGTGCACGAACCATGAAAGGCAAGCCTTCATCTTGTTGTGCCAAGAGTTTGTTGATGTGTTTGCTTGGGAATATAGTGATTTAAAGGGTTTTGACCCAAATTTGGCCCAACATACAATTGAGCTAGAAGAAGGTGCCAGGCCAATGAAGCAAAAGCAAAGCCCTGTCAACCTAATGATTGCACCTCTCATGTGGAAGGAACTCACCAAGTTGATTGAGTCCAGAATAATATTTCCAATCAAACACTCCTCTTGTTTGGCAAATCTTGTTCCTATCCAATAAAAGAATGGGGAGATCAGACTATGCATTGATTTCAAAGACCTTAATAGAGTCTCTTTGAAAGACCATTATCCTCTCCTGAGCATGGAATAGATCCTTCAAATGGTGACAGGAAGTGAGTGTTTCTCCCTCCTGGATGGGTATTCAAGATATAATCATATTTTGGTGCAAGACTGTGACTAGTATAAGACAGCCTTCACTACCAAATGGGGGATGTTTGCTTATAGGAAAATGCCATTCAGACTGTCTAATGCTAGTGTCACCTTTCAGTGAGCCATGGACATGGCCTTTCGAGGCTTGATAAATAACATTGTGCTGGTGTATCTTGATGATGTGATAGTTTTCTCTAAGGAGGTGAGCCAACACATGAAACATCTTAGACAAATCTTTGAAAGGTGTAGAGAGTTTAGTATCTCTCTCAACTTGAGGAAATGACTGTTCACTATCCACTAGGGGAAACTCCTTGGCCATGTTGTTTCCAAGGAAGGCTTGACCATTGATCCAGAGAGAGTGCACTCTATCTTGGAGCTATCCTTGCTTAAACACAAGAAGGGCCTATAGATCTTCTTCAAAAAAATAAATTTCATCCAGAGATTTATTTTGAATTTTGCAAAGGTAGTTAAGCCATTGACCTCTAGGATGAGAAGTTTGCATGGACAGTGTAAAGAAGGGATAGTTTTGAAGAAATAAAACAGGTTATAGCCTAGGCTCCTACTTTGATCAGCCTTGACTTCACCAAATATTTCAACCTCTACACCTTCAGAAATAAAGAGGTAATCTCTGCCATGCTTACCCAAGCAAATGGTGATAACCTTGAGCAACCACTTGCATTTTTTAGCCAAGGCCTAGAGAGTTTTGAGGTCAGATACACATGTGGAGAAGCAAGTCCTTGTAGTGATATGAAGTCTAAAGAAATTTAGGCATATGTTGTCCAATAGTAGAATTCACCTCATGGTTCCACATCCCAGCATTAAGGATTTCTTGACCAACCACAACTTGAATGAAAAGAGAGTGGGGTGGATCACTAAGGTGATGGAATATGATGTGGATATCAAGATCACCAAGCTGGTAAGAGGGAGAGGCCTATGTGAACACCTTACTACAGACTTTAAATAGTAAAGAGAGGATAGTCTGCTAATTCATGATGCAGCTGTAGCAGAATAACCAGTTGTCATGAAGGATTGGACATCAAACTTAAGACATTTCCTTCACACTAGTGAGTGCCTATAAGGCCTTAATAGGACCAAGAGGAGATATTTTATACTCTAGTCTCTCCTTTATGTCTTGATTGATGGAGTACTATTCAAAAGGGATCTCTCAGGAGTCTTTTTAAGGTGTGTAGACCCAAGTCAGGCTGACAAGGTGCTATCCGAGTTCCATGATGGGCTAGCTAGTGGTCACTTTGCTCCTAGGCCTATAGCTATAATAATAATGAGAGCTAGTTACTCCTAGCCTACTCTATTTAGGGACACCCATGCCTGGGTATGAAAGTTCTAGATGTGTGTAATTTTTGATGGAAATCAATGACTAGTTGACATGCCTTTATAGCCTATTCAGGTGGATCAACCATTCATGTAATGGGGACTTGACTTTATAGGGATGATTAACCCTCCCTCTAGTACTTGACACAAGTGGGTCCTGACTGCCACAGATTATTTCACAAGATGGGTAGAGGCTGTCACTTTGAAGGAAGCCAATGAAAGTGTAGTCTTGTATTTTTATGAAGACCTGGTGGCAAGGTTTAGGGTTCCAGCTACTATAATCTTAGATAAAACTTTAGATTTTCTGGGAAATAAAACAAGTGAATGGGTGCTAAGATATGGTATCTATCTTATCACTTCTTCTAATTACTACCCACAGGTGAATGGGTTGGCTAAGTCCACTAATAAGAATCTAATCAAGATCATCAAGAGAATAATGGAGGAGAATCATAGGACTTGGCATGCTAAGTTGAAAACAGCCCTATGGGCAGATAGGGTCACTCCAAAGAGGGCAATTGGCAACTTGTCATACATGCTCATATATGAAAGGGAAGCTAGGCTTCCTCTTTCACTTGAATTTCCAGCCTTAGACCTCGCTCACTAGCTGTAGTTAGAAGAAGACAATAGCATGGAGGTTAGGCTATGTGAGCTGATGGAGCTCCAAGAGACAAGGGACTAGGCTATGGTTTTTATGACCAGCTACCAACAGCAGATGAAGAAACATTTTGACAAGAAATCTTCATCAAAAGGTTTCTTTGAAGGAGACATCATCTTGAAATGGGATGCAAACTGAGATAAGCCTGGAAAGCATGCAAAGTTTGATGCCCTATGGAGTGGTACATATGTCATCACTCAGTGCAAGCAGCACAATGCATTCCAACTCTCTAAGTTAGATGGTGAAGAATTGTATATCCCAGTTAATGGGATACATCTTAATCATTATCACTAAGCCCTTCTCCCATCATGTATATATTTTTCTTGTTTTCCCTAAGTGTTTTTGTACATGTTAGTAGTTTTCTTAGTCTTGTGTGTGTTTTCATTTCCTTTTGAGGGTAAAGACTTTATGATTGATTTTGGAATCTATCGGGGCTATTGCTAACTTTGTTCAAATTGCATTCTAACTCTGTACCCAATGGACTATAAGACAAATGGCTTCTAAGCATAGCAGGCATGCTTTCTATGGGAGTCGCTAATTTGTTGACCATTTTGGTCCTACAGGCTAAAATTGGTCCCCCTTTTTCTTTGCTATTCTGAACCAGTCCAAAATTTGATTTTTTTCACAAGTCTTTTTTCTACAGACTCTACAGGCATTTCTATGAACTCTACAGGCATTTCTATAGGCTCTACAGGTGTTTCTACGGACTCTGTAGGCACATTTCTATGGACTCTGTAGGTAAGCCTTTCGGCAAATGAAGAACCAGTCCAAAGAGTGAAAGGTTTCACAAAGCTTCTTCAGACTCTTGTCCAAAGAAATTCACAAGGAAAGAGAGATAAAATGGTTCAAGACACTTTTTCTTAAGGTTAGAAAAGTGGTTCAATGTCGGGGTTCCATGACATGATCTTTCCAAGAGTTAGCAACTTTGAACCATTGAACCATTGAACCAGTTCAATCGATTGGTTCAACTCTTTGGTTCATCAGCAAAGTTCATCGACAAAGTTCAATGATGAGGTTCAATCAAATGTTTCATCATCTTGGTTCAAAGGCTTGGTTCAATGCTTTGGTTCAATCACTTGGTTCACTCAGTTAGTTGAATGACTTGGTTCAATCGTGTTGGTTCAACGTTCAGTTCAACAAGTTGGTTCAAAGGAATGGTTCAATCAGAAGGTTCAAGAGAGTCTCCTGAAGGACAGGTGCCCTTGCAAAGGGTAGCGAACACTTGAAAAAAGGATAAAAAAGTAAACAAGGCCAAAAAGGTAAGTTCCTTCAAAAAAAAATTTAAGGCAAAGAACGAGAATTTCTTCAGACAAAATGTCTGAAGGAATTCCTTTAGACATTTTATCTGAAGAAATCCTTCAAAAGAAAATTTTGTATAAAAGACAAGGCAAAGGCAAGAATTATTTCTTTTAGACTTTTGTCCAAAGGAATTCCTTTGGACAAAAAAGTCCGAAGATATTCGGGAGAAGCCACAGGAAAAAACCTGAGAAAAAACTCTGAAGGAAAGGAAACGAGCAAGACAATTCTTGTAGATATTTTATCCACAGGAAAAATGGCTGAGACGAAATCCTAAATAAAGAGAAAAGACTTGAGGAAATAAGTGAAAAGAAAAGGAAGAAATCCTTCAGACAAAATGTCTGAAGGAATTCCTTCAGACATTTTGTCCGAAGGATGTGACTATCAAAAGGAGCCCAAAGGACCCCAAAGGGTAGGTACCCTTGTGGGTGACACTTCTCCAAAGCTAGAGGGACACTTCCCCTTTGGGAATGATCAAGAGAAAAGAGCTGAAGGAATTGCAAAGGATGGTGACGTCCCCAAAGCCGTCAAATTTAGGGAAATAAACTAGTCGTTGGTTTTCAAATAGTGACGGGCTCACGAACGTCAATTTTATAGCAAGGAAATAGCCATTTGATCTTTAAATACTTGAGTGCCAACCAGAAGGGAGCCCAAAGAGCTAAAATACAAAGAGACAAAAGCCAGAAAAGACAAAACCAAGAAAAGACAGTGCTGGGAAAAGACAAAAGTTAAGAATGAACCTAGTGACCTGCTGATGGAAGAGCCCAAAGAGCCAAAGAAGTAGCAAAAGATAGCCCTTGAGGGCTAAAGGAGATAGAAAGGAAAAATCCAAGAGAGACAAAAGATCCAAGTGTAAAAATGGACAAAATAGTCCAAGTGGCAAAGGAAGGCGTCGACTCAAGGAGTTACTCTAGCAGTTGGAATAGTGTTTACCAAGTGGTCATCAAGGGGCACAAATAGTGAATAGTGCGACGCATGTTTCTCCATTTTGCATTTATGAGCAGACAAACCACATGAATTCCTTTAAGGAGTGGTCTTGTTTGTAGACAAACAGTGCGGCCTATGTTTTTAAACACCTGAAGTCAAAGCAGGAGCTGACACAGCATTATCTATCAAGTGGCTTCCTCTTCCCAAAGCTCAGAATGCACATGGGCCATTATAAAAGGGTGCCAAAAGTCTTTTCCAAAAGGGGTACCTTTTGTTTCTCTCTTCTCTATATATATTGTAACTTCTCATTTGAGAAAGACATCTCTCACATTGTAAGGTGAAGCCGTGGCAATTTTCACCTAGAATCAATAGAATACACATTTTACCTCTATTTTGGTTGGATATATCTCTGAGTGTGTATGAGTATTAAGCTTGTGTTCGGTCACTGCTTCCTAATGCTTTCATAGGTTTGACACCAATGCACCTGGTATCTACAAAGTGCCATTCCATCAGGTGATAAGAAGAGTTGTTCCTAGAATACAGAGGCAGAAGGAGATTATTAAACAGTGTATTCTTACTACAACGCCTATGGTAAGTCCTTTTTTTGTGTGTTTCCATTAAAGCCTCCCTATCAATCTCCATGTAGTTTGGTCCTCTTACCAATTAGAGTGTATGTATGTGCTTTTATAGTTTAGAGTGTGAGTGTGAGTAGATCAAACTTGTTTGGTGCATCACCCTATTAGGTTAGGTTCTATTGTTTTCAGTATCCTTCTCCCTTTTCAACCCCCCCAATATATATATATATATATATATTAGCAACTTACTAGAATAAATCAGATGCATCAAAGGGAGCTAGCCCTTATCTAGAGACTCTCCCCCCCAGTTTTGTCAGGCCCACAGGCAAGAGGGGAGTTTCCATTGTGACATGTGGAAGGCAGGAGCGTAGCCTTTTGTCAAGGGTGCAATCCACTGCGTCAACAAATGGATCATATGTGGAAGTCATATTAGTATAATATGACTATTTAAGAATTGATTCATCCACTATGGGTATTATAGTTAGGTATTATGCGGTTTATTCTTGGTCCTATTCTAAATAAGATGGTGTGTTAACCAGATAGTTAGCCCTTGGATCTTGGCTTTATACCCCTAATTGAGTATTATAAGAGGGATAAGAATCCATCTCATAATCAATATTATCTATATAGGGGTCTTGTACCATTTATTCCTATGCAACTACATTACTAATCCCTACATTGTACCTAAGTCCACTACAAGTGTAGGAATACATGTTGGGATCCATATTCAATGTTTTACGATAAAAGGTCAAAGATTTATACAAACTCTAAAAAGGATAGAATCTAAATAGATGATGTTCTAACTTGTTCTAGATTCATCAAAAAGATCAAAAGTTTTATGCAAATATTTTGAGGAAACAAGCTAGCATGAAGTATCTAACATTTCACTCTTCACACAAAGATAAGCAAGTAAATGGACCAAAAATCAAAATGCCGAAATCTAAGGTCAAAGTGTTTCAAATAAGTCTAATCTATGAATTTAAAATTTGCTAGGTCTTTTGGCCAAATGCAGTGTCAAAATCTAGGCTCAAACAAGGCATGCGCTAGGACTCTTGGCCAAACAGCGTCAAAAGCTAGACTTTGAAATAGATAAAAGTTTTAATCTAACGGATTTGAAACACTTCTACTAAACACTAGGCATTCGATTCTTGGACATGAACTTGATCAACTAGGTATAAGGTATGAAACAAAAGGCACTTTAGAAATAGTTTATTTTCTCACAAAAAATGGTATAAAACTTGGTTCTTTTGACAAATAAGCTAGACAAAAGTGAAGAGTATAATTGTTTTAGATAAATGATCATAAAAGTAGACTTGGATTAGTTTGAAAATGTAGGAACAAATTTTAACTCTATGCAATAGGGTCTACGAAAAAATATTTGAAATGTTTTGGGTAGCGTAACAATGGTAGACTACCCAAAAGGTGTGACAAAAAAAAATTGTTTCAAAAGCTCTCTAAGGCAAAGATAATTTCCCACAATTTTGACAACATAACACTACTTTTCTTGACTCAAAATGTTGTGGTGCATAGACTCAAAGTGCAAGTGTTTAGCACAAAATGGCTTAAGTATATCAAGTGATGATAATGATTATGATTCTTGAATGGCCTTCAACCCAAATTGAAAATTAGACCTAATTTCCCTCAAGTTTAGTTCAAATGGTGAACACACTTAACACATCAACCCTATAAACTTATAAAGGTGTAATTCTAAATTTAGATTATAATCAAAAGACTTAAAACAACTTTGGTAAAGGTCTATACTTAATTGGGTAGCATAACTGTGCTAAAGTGGATGATATGACTCTCAAAATTTTGATGAACTTTGAAGAAGACAAATTTATGATCTCACATGGGCAGCATAACGCCTCTTTATTCAAAGGAAAATTAGGACTATGTGTTTGGTTTGAATTATTTGTTTACACCAAGTTTTGACTTCAAACAAGACTTTAATCTAGGATAAGACCAACTAATTAATCACTCTTAGATCCTAAACTGACAAGGTTGCTTGGTATTATTGGAATCCATTAATATACGTCATTTGATAGAATTTTAAGTGTTCATCTAAAAGTAAATGTGCATTATATAGTAGGGTTTTTACACCCCCCCCCTTCTCTCAAATGATAGTACTATGATATGGACCTTGAGGCACACCTTACACCAACAATACTTCTATGGTACATGGGTATTTGTCTAAGATCTAACAAGTTTTCTAATGATCTAGGGGAATCAATTACATAATGACTTTCACACCAAACAATGCAAAATAAAAACACTGATTTTGGGTCTGTATCACTTGGCTTGTTGCAAAAAGGTCTAGTCCTTTTTGCAAACATTACATCCTATTGTTCACTCAGTGTAGTGTGATGTCCAAAGTGCCACTACGTCCCATTTGTAACTCCAATTATAATTCAAATGAATTCAATGCCAAGAGGTAAAACCTCAGGTCAAAGCTTCCCTAAAGAACTCTTGGGAGGTGATGAAGTCCTCCTCGCAAGCCAAGTTTGCATAAAAATAAAGAAATCATGAATGTAGAAAGACTTTAGGGTCATTTTCAAGGTCACCCAAACTTTAACAAGTTTTTTGGGAGTGCCTTATATGACTTTATTTATAATCCTTGGACTAGGCTAATTGTAATAGAAATGGTGCTTTTGATTCCAAGGGTTCCCTAAAGGGGAAAAAAGAAGAGCATACATGCAACATCCCTCTTTTTGCCAAATAAAATTTAATCTAAACAACTAAGTAAATACAAAAATATTTAAAAAGGTGAGTTCAATTTTAAGCCTAAATGGAAAATGAGGTGGTGTTCATTTGACCCCTTGGTCTTAGTTGCAAACTTTGAAAAACATTCACCATAAATATCTAAAAAAAAATTTAAACACCAAAATAAGGTTCCTACTTGATTTTTAAGCATGAAAAAGGTGATCTAAAACATGTTTTTAGCAAATGTCAAGCTTGTTCCTATAAAAAAAATGTTATCATGTCCTTTAGCCTTGAAGCTCTTTTTAGTTTAAAATAATGAACTTTAGGAAAAGAGCTCTCAGGTTTGTGTTTTAATAAAAACACATTGACTGACATCAATTTCTATAACCAATGATGGTCACATTTTCTAACCGATGTCAATTATCTAATCAACATCAATTATACCAATGTGACCATTGACAGGTATCCAACTAATGCCAGTTTTACTAGCTAATGTCAGTTAAGATATTCAATCGATGTTGGTTTTACTAGCCGACGTCAATTACTGTGTAAACCTGTGGCAAAAAAAAATGGAAAAATAAAGTTATAAAATCAATTTTCAAGAGTTTTAAGGGTATAAACAAATATTTTAAAGCTACAAAATCATCTTCTTCAGGTGTGAGATGCGTCTGGTCCCACTAGGCATGCCATAAATGATCTAGGAATTTAACTCAAGAGAGGATGGTTAATATCATAACATCTCTAGGCCTAGAAACTAAAGAGATCTTAGTTAACAAACATGAATAAAACACAAAACTAAAATGTAAAATAAACCTCTTTTACTTTCCTTGGATACTCCAAAATGCTTGTTGTAGTGGCTTCCTTGGCTTGTGCTCATGAAGTCTTCATCAATTTTGTATGGTAACACTAATTGTAATGTCTTTTGGAATAATTTGTGCATTATAAATTTGAATTATCAAGCTTTTGAAGATATTTTAGCATACTAATATTACACCAAAATATCTTAGAAATGATGTTCATGGCCTTTCTATTTATAGATTTTTGAGAATGTCTAGAATCAACCTGAACTGTCCATCCTGAGATTGAGATGTGTGGTTGAAGATTAATTCATTTTTGGAATTAATTTTATAATTATCATCATCATGAAATTATAATAATGGGAAATTAAGAGGCATGGAGGGCATCATAGAAGGCATTGATGAGGCATGGAGGGCATGAATCTTGATATTTATGGCATTTATGGCCTAAGGATTCTTCCCAATAAATGAGGTCATCTGATGATGCAGATATTCAATATTCATTTCCAAAAATAATTATTCAACAAGTTTCCATGGAATTTTTTATTATGCCTTGATTTGGATTAATTAGATCTTAAGCATGATTAAGCACTTTGTGCACAAATTACTCAAATTGATTAGAATGCCTTGTTATTGGTCCAAATTTTGACTGGATTGAAATTGAAAGGTGATGTTAGATGTTTTGGATCCATTATTCCAATTAAGATGTTACAAATAGGAAATAACAAAGGCATGCATCTTGTGGATAAAATTTGATAGGAAATAGCAATCCAAAGCACCCAAGTACAAAATTGGCATTTTGACTCAAAATGATCTGATCAAAGTTAGTTGGACCATAAATTGTATTGCCTTATTTAGGGATACCCTAGCCAAAATTGGCACTTGAATATGGTAGTTTCCCATCATTTAGCATGTTTTAGTATTTTTAGGCCAAATTATGCATTATGGGTAAAAATTGGTCATAAGCCTGGTTGGAGGTTATCGATGTCTAGTGTTAGGTGTCTACAGTTTTTATAAGTTTAAATTCTTTATGAAAAATAAATATGACCATATAAATTTTGCAACCTAAAAATTAAAACATGGACGATGATGTTATGTTAGATGGCCAATGTAGTTGATTCTCTAGGGATGGCTGATGAAGTTGGCCAGAAATGGCCAATGTAGGTAGAAATTTGACAAATGATCGATGAAGTAGATATTTTCATCTAATCAATAAATATCTATCCAAATGGTTGATGAAGTAGGTAACATTAAACATTATTGATTATTTACTATCACATGGCCATGAAGTACATGTTTTAAAACATGGTTGAATATGTACTGTAAAAATGTCCAATGTAATACACATTTAGTACATGGATGATGTTATAAAATACATTATTCAATATTGTTAAATAAAGAGAAGATTACATATAGGAAAATGATCTCTTATAAATGAGGATCATGCCTTATCACACATAACTAAATAGCATCCTTTTTATAGGGATGAGTTGTCATCACAACTCATTATACATTTATGCACATATATCAAATAGTAAATAACATAATAATAATCTTAACATTCTCACTTTTAATGTAGACATATGGACATGAACCACACCATATGTACTGGAAACAAACATGTATGCCAACACATACATATGTTCAAAAATAGACCATATATACACTCTAATTCTAGTGATAACCTACATACATAAACACAAATATATATGCTTTCACTTGTAATGAGTGTTAAGTTTATCACCAACATATCACTTTCATCTCTAATTCTAACGATAACCTATATATGTAAACACAATTTTTCACGCTTTCATTCTAGTGAGTCTTAGGCATTTCACTAACTTATAACTTATGAAGTAATTACACAATATGGAATGTATACCTCTCTTTATAGTGAGTTCTATGATTCTCATTGAATTTTGCATTTGTAGACTATATACTTCATTTTCTCCCTTGATTGCCAACAACGTAAATGTCAACTAGTGTACTCATTACCTTTCTCAGCATTATTTGATCTAGATTAGACATTTTTACATACATATTTCCAATAACATCAGGTTTTCTTGATAGTTATTCCATTACAAGGATAAGAATCAACATTGGATTCAACTTTGACGACACATAACTAGACTAGCATTTTTTAATTTAATAAGGGTAAAAGTAAGGTTTTGACTAGGCCCTAAAACCAAGAACAAGAAAAAACAACTAAACAAAAAAAACATAAACTAATATGGAATAGATCCTCACCAAGTAACTAGACTAGCATGACACACATGCTTTATTCAAATTCTAAAACTATAGACTTTAGAAAAAAATGACTTTAACTATAGACAACAGACCCATAAAAAATAATAAAGCTTAAAAATGAGATTTTAAAATCTTAAAAATAAAGTCAGGCACACACAAATTAATCAAATAACATAAATCACATTACGAAGCTATAGATTCAAAATTATAAAATTATCACCTTTTGACTTATTAATGAACTTAATTAAAAAATAAACATAAAAAAATAATATTAATAAATAAATATAAATTATTAAGTTATAATATTTACCATTTAATATTATAAAATGACAAAATAAAAATAAAAGACATATATATAACTTAAATGAGCTAACAAAAAAACTTCATAAACTATGAGCAAATGATAATAAATTTAATTTAAAAAAACTAAAAATATATCATGATGCCTATGAAATGAGTGCATATGCATTTATTTTATTTATTCATTTAATATATATCAATGATGCATGGGTTTGATGTGATTTGGAAAAGAATACAGAGTAGATCTGAGTGTGGATGAATGTGGAGATGAAGATATTTGTTAGAATCATGCATGTTGAAGATGCCAAGATAGTTAGCATTGAATACTACCAAACTTATACTAATTTACTCTCACTAAATATTTAAACATTAAAAAAAATAAAGCTTATGTTAACCTAAGCTTTATAGTGATGGGTTTTTATCACAATTAATTATATATTTGCACACACATCAAAAAATATGTCATGTCCTAGTAATCCTAACAATGATGTACTATTAAAAATACTAGTGTAGTTTTAAATATATATGGTAGTATACATTTTACATTTTATTGTATTTTGGTTGATTTTTGTTTGACAAGAGACTAATTTTGCTTTGTTTTTTTGAATTTTGTAAGAGCAAAGACAAATCTAATTTTCATGAACTACAAATGCAGCCCAGCTACTAGATATAATAGATGTATTTTTAGATGTAAATAGGGCTCGCCAATTCAATTTGGGTTTTGTAGTTATTATGGATATGTGTTGAGTACCTATGGATGTAGAATTACTCATCATGTTTTTAATATGTGGCTTACTTACAATAACACATTAATGTGGGTAGTGGAGGGGGATATAGTAGAGGTGACTATCACATTGGACGACATCTATGCTATCTTAAAAATACCTATTGAGGGCACACCCATGATATATAACATTTTAGATATGGTGGCATAGAGACATGCATTACCCTATTGGTAAATGTGATTAGTCTATGAAATTTTGCATGCATATATAGTGAGACTTCATGATGTGTATAAAACATCAATTTTAGACATCTAGAAGGTAATTTTGGGTATTATGTTGATAAAAGCATTTTATTACAATTCATATGGATGGGTATCAATTTTTTCCAGTTTCATGTGTTAGATAGCTCTAGAGTAGGTCACAATACACAACATGAGTGTATGGATTTTTGTGTTGCTTATGATTTTTTTATATAACATTTTATATCAAGAGAATCTGGAGATATATCTAATAATTCTATTTAGCATTTGGATATATGAGCATCTTTTGATGTATATGTTGATAGGGATATTATTGTAGATAGATGATCATTTATATCAAGTCAAGTGATGAGATTGGGGGCCTATGATGAGATCTTAGACATGATACCCAATATTATATTTATAATGTGAATGGATATGATCACATGGACTCCATACATATGGATGGTAGATGTATGGACATCATGTCCATCTAGATTACGGGCTCAAGGATTAGTTGATTTGAAAGGGCATTTTCACCTAATGAGTTATTCATTCATGTGACTAGATACTTAGATAATTTTATGTTCTTCACCTAGTGGAACCTAAGACTTTTCACCCATAAGTAAAATATATGCTAGGGATCCACAAGAGCTAATGGGATGGGGACCATGGTTTTAGGTCCTAGTGTTGATACATGCATCCCCTTGAGGATTACAATTACATATATCGTATGCTCATAATCAATTTCAATGTACTTTTAGTCTTTGTGAGGGCTCCCAACCCAAATGATAAAAATGAATTCATATCATCTCCCTAGATAATTAAATGAAACTATATTATTTTCAATGTAACCTCCTTTTGGAATATGTGTGTAGACTCAATAATTCACTTTATAATGAGGGCATACTTAGATCAATGTCCAAGGTGTTTGAAAATGTGCAATGGATATACTCAATGTGAAACTCAATAAAGATAATCTAGATGGAATACTTGATAAGAGATAATAGATATCTTAGGTTAAATTTATACACATAGGCTCTATAAGACACATTCACACATAGGATTACCATGGAAAATAGTGAGAACCAAAAACCAAGGCATGGGAAATCAACATAGTTTAAAATAACCCACAAATGGAAAGTGAATAGAATTTTCCATTTTTTATTATGATCATACCAAAATTATGGATAACTTATTATGGTCATATCATAAAAGGATCAAAATATATATCTAACTAGAATGAAAATGACTCAATGGATCCTGATGTAGATAACTAAAAAATCTTAGGTGTTTTAGGGTCCAATGTGAGGGAAAGTGTACCAAAAATATCCAATGTGTGAAAATGAGCCAAGTTCATAGAAACATAAAAAACTTAGTGAAAACATGGTTTGTACCAAAATTATGTCTCTGCATGGTCTTAGTTACACCACCATTAGAAGCACAATGTCTCAATCAGTGGGTGGATGAGATAAATATGCATATGATTTTAATTTATCTAAATTATGATGATATTTCATTTATTTGATATTAAATATTGCATGTGTTTAATATGAAGTAATATATATATATATATATATATATATATATATATATATATATATATATTAGGTGATGATGATCAATGTGTTAGTGATATGATTGACCCAAGACATCCATTAGCATTTGTCTAACATTATTAAGTGAGAATATTTTTAGGCATGAATGTATACATATCTTTTTTATCCTATGAGTAGGGTTAGAGAAACATATTTAGAGGCATAAAATAAAATATATGGTCTAGAGGTTGAGGCTTTTTATCTACAAGTTCATGATCAAGAGAAGGATCGTAAGCCAACAACTATTATCTCACCAATATTGATTTATGTAGCTATTATGACCAACATGTCCCTTTTCATAGAAGAAAATATAACCCCATATAGCTATAAATATTGAAAAATATTATCCCTTTATCAATCTTAAATTGAGCTTCATCTTATTCTAAAACCTCATACCTAATCATTGCAAGTGAACATGATTAATCGGTTTTAATCTTCAATATTTATATATTTATGATAAAGCCCCCTGGTTTATAATTATGTATCTGTCATGGATTTTGTTTCAAAAATTTGTCCCCATTATGATTTAAAATGTTTATATATTTAGTTTCTTTTCAAGGACTAACTTTTTATTTTAGTTAAGTCAACAAAATCCTAGAGTCCTATAGTCAATGTCTTACGGTGTATTTGGTACCCTTATGGAGGCTATTTTTGATAGGTAATTGACCATTCCTTTATGATATGCTTTGTAATTACTTAGCCTTTTCTATGTTTTATATGTTTTAGAGTTCTTAGAGCATAATATGGTCCAAGACACTGATCTAATCAAAGATCACCATGTGTATCTTCATACACTTGGGAGATAGCCTACTTAGTCACATCTTGGAGCTATCAAATCAGAGTACAAACTAGGAGCCCTGATCTAATCAAAGATATCCACATATACCTTCATACACCTAGGATATATTCTACCTAATCATGTCTTATATATATCAAAGTAGAGTATGGTATAGGATCCCTTATCCAATTAAGGATTTCCATGTTTAATTTCAAACACCCACGAGACGGTTTACCTAGTTACATCTTGGATATGTCAAAGCAAAGTATGATTCAAGAGACCCAATCCAATAAAATATCACCATGTGTACTTTTTTATAATTGGACGATCATACGCTTAGAAAACTCCCACTATACTAAGTTAGTAACATCACCCCTTGGGATCATTATAATATAAATGACACTTGGCTAATTTTGAACATATCTCAGGTGCCATAAGGGCCGAAGCTAGGTACATGCCTACCACACTCTCTAAATTTATTGGCCCACTTGGGTATGTCATGATTTGAAACTTGGATGTGTCCCATCATTTCCAACCAATCTAATTAAGGCATGTTCCATAAAATCAATTCCAAGAAAATAAAATAGAAAACAACTAATTTAAAATAATGCCATTAACTTGAAGATTAGTTCACATGTCATGAACCCCTAGAGCTATTATTATAGAGATATTTTAGAAACTTATAAGGTCCCATATGAATTTAGCTCATAGTTATCAATTATCTACTACCTAAATCACTAAGAACTTTTTGCTTGAGTATCCCCAAGATCTCTTGAGACTCATCTCTAAAGTTATCCCACACATCAGAGATCAAGTTATATGAAGACTATGAAAATATCAGGGAGTTGAGAAAACAAGTGATGGAAGTTTCCATCTCCAACCCTAAACTAAAGCAAGAGTTTAGAGACACTACATTCCTCCATGGGATCACATGGTATAAGAACTACAATAAAATATTTAAAGTAATTGAAGGAATCTAGTTTCTCAATAGTGATGACAAGCCTGAGGATGATGATGTAAAATGTCATTGTGAGCTCATTGCACTTAGGAATTAAAGCCTCCACAAATATATTTGAAAGCACAATTTTTTCCCCTACAGGGATATCTTTACCAGTCTGCTAATAACGTACAAGCACACCAATGATATAGTTCACTCACCCAACAATAATCATTGAATTTTAAACATCTCTAGGGTAACATTCAAGATATATTATAATCTCTTAGAGCTTGACATGTCTTATGAAAAGAATATTAGTACTAGGTGGATGAATATGCACAAAATATATGATACTTTCAATGACTAGATTGAGGAAATTAACCACTGGATAAACAAGAATGATGTTGAATCCTAAACCATCAAGACCTTCAAAATATAGGTTCAATTCAACATGTTGTTTCTTATCCAATTTTATATGGAAAGCAAAATTATTAATGTGAACAAGTATTGGGTCCATCTACTTAACATCATCCTCTAAATTAATTATGTTACATCTCTTGGGGACCTCATTAACTTCAAACTATCTCAGAAAGTCTTCAAGGTTTATGCTAAGGGTAACTTATAAATGATTTCTTATTTTATGGACGCTATATGTGCCACCATTGACTTCAAAAGAACTATGTTGCCTTAGTATAGGAATTTAAGTTCCTCTATTCATGTTTTTTTTTCTAAATTATATATCCACCAATTCAAGAATCACATGGGGATATTTGTGACCATTTATATCCCATATGTACATGGAAATCAATAAGAATCTCATGTTGAGGATATCAAAAGAGATGAGGGAATCCATTTTGGCCATTGATGCCTACTGGTACTACTGAGAACACATGGTCAACATGGTATAAGGCATCCATGGACCTCTCTTCAAGCTACCTTACATTATCCCTAACTGACTGGTAGAGGAGAATATTCCATACCAATTTGTTAATGGCATAGCTAGTATTTTCCTCATCAAAAGATAAAATTTTTATACTATACTATGCATAATCATAGAGATACATGAATATAATAACTCAATTACCATTTATTACATGGATACACATATGGACTCATTTAATCTCCCCCTTATTGATGATAGGAAATGGGATGCTCACAGCAGAACAAAGGCTCATTTGGAGTATTATTGGGTTAGGATTAATACCAATTACCACCATGAGAGCCATGTAGATGGTACATATAATATCAACCCTACCAATAATGCTAAGGTGACTAATAAGCTAGAGGTAGTTTGACTTAGTAAAGATTAGTAAACATAGCTTAGTTTCATGTTAAAGGAGAGACCCAGTCGTTCACAACCTTTTATTAAGGTTCTATCAAGTGGTAGGAATATCTCCCAATAAATGCTACAAGGGATCCATGTAATGGCCACCACATTATCATCCACATCAACTTCACCTATAGGGACCTCACAAGTAATCCAACCATAGGATTCTCATGCCCTTCATTTTTTTATTAGTTTAGAGTCCTAGCATAATTCCCATGGAACTCAACCCCTAGCATCTCTAGATCCTTCATCACACACCTCAGGCACATTAAGGTATTATCCTATAGTCCTTCCTAGTTTTCAAACCTAAATTAAACCTTTCCCTATGGTTTCTCCTATAGTTACTTCTTAAGTATCCTTTATTTTCTTTAGTTTTACACCTTTTGTTACTCCTAGTTTTTATCTTATTACAATTTATGTTTTATCAACTTGGCCCACTCCTACAACCATTCCTAAGCTAACCCATGTGATTATTATGGTATATAATAGTGTTATACTTCCTATCCCTATTTTCATAGTGACTCCTATTAGTTATAATCCTCCCATTTCTCTTATTTTACCTAAAATTCTAGTGATCTCCCTAGTGTGTAAGTCTCCCTTACTTTTACAACCCCTAGTGCTACAAAAATTTCAATTGTGACTACCATGGTAAATCTACCAACTTTGGGTGTTATTATGGTATACACTAGACACTTCTTTGCACCTTAAGCTCCTTATATCACTACTCCTCTCAACGTGTCAGTGTAAAAAATAAGTCCTAAACATAATTCCACCAAGTGGCCAAGGTTAATTTCTCCCAATCCACCAATGTAACCTCTTATTGTGCATGCAACATCATATTGGGAATCGCTATCCCTTATACCTATTTCAATGATAATTGGTTTAAATATTTCATATTTCAAGGTGAACACTTAGCTCATGGGTTTCATTGGTCCCCAAGACTATATGACTCAGGACCAACAAAGACCACATTTGTTCTCATAGGAAACTCCCTTTGCCACTCCCCCATTTTCACCCATGATTCCCCATCCATATTCCATCCCATTTCATATCCCTCTTCCATTATTACCACCTCCACCCATACCTCCACCATTCACTTGATCTATTGGCTCATTTTCAATACCCCTGAGACTAATAGAGGGACAAGGTTGGGTTATTCCTTTAGGAGCACAAGGATCACAAATACTTGGTATGGTTTACCATGGGGACCCAAAAATACAAATCTAATTTAATATATGTCATGGAAGAATGAAGAGGATGATGACCCAAACATTCACACAAGATGTAGATATTATGGTGTGGAGGACTAAGCAATACCTCTTCTCTCTCATGAAGAAAAGGACCCTAACTAGAGATGATAAATTTGTAGATGACCTAGTCTTGATAGTGTAAGACATAAATTAACTAACAAAGAAGCTTATGGATAACCTCAAGGAAAAATTGAGGACCTTAGAGTCTCAATTCAAGAGATCATTCCAAATGAGCCTAATTAGTAAGGTGGAGACCACACCTTTATAATTATTTACAATCTTGGGGGAGATGATTAGAAATATTTCATAGAATAATGTTTTGGTCCAAAGGGCACAATATTACTTAGACCAAATCATAAGAATTGACAATAAGTTCAAGAATATGGTGGTTATCAACAAAGGGATGTTTTTAGAGCTCAAAACCATGCCCCTTATAGACCTCAACTTATATCAGAAATTTGCATGGAGTATGAGAACCTCACTTGAGGATTGGCTCAGGGACATTTAGGTAGCCATTAGACCCTTAGAGAAAATTAGAAACCAAATCCTTGCTTACTTCAAGGAGGTAAGCATATATGTCCTTCTTCCATTCCAATGCCACTTTTTTTAACACATATGAATTTGGAGTCCACATCCAAAAATTTAAAACAACCATGAGAAGGAAGGTGGAAAAGGCCAATGAGGATGGATCCTAGGCTATTATGGATTTTACCACATAGTTATCTAGGTCAACATAATCAAGGCTTCTCTTGAAACCCTTAAATAAGCAAATGCAAAATTTATGAAATAAGTTGAGGTTCTATGCAGGGAGCCACCTATCAACCTACCCAAGATAGACATAAATTAGTTATCTTTTTAAAGGCATTGATAGCTCAACATGGTGCTTAGATGAAATTAGGAAGTGATCCTCCTCTAATAAATAACTAAGGATCCCATTTTTTATCTTATGGTCCTAATTGGGAAAATGGTTATCATGCTATATGGGCCTTTCTTTTGTTTTGTCTCTTTTGGGGAATGTTTATGTCCTATTGTAACAACTTAGCCATGATGGTTGGAGTGGGATTTCATGCAAATAGGTGGTAGATATCCTCTTTTATATAAATATTATGTTGTAGTAATATTTTTAAGTCAATATTTTGTAATACAAGACATGAGAATTTAATATACTTTTAGTTTATTTTGCATTATGTTACTCTCCATTATATTATGTTGTGTCTTCTTTATGGATGTATTCAAATATTTGTGGTGATAAATAGAGAATGTTGATGTAAAATACTATGATATGAGTTTTATTGTAATTCATGTGTCAAATTAGGATGAATTACTTGTTATTATAGTTAAAACTTGTGCTTTATATAGTTTTAAAAGGTAATTATAAGCTTGTGTGTATTAACAACAATATTATAATCTTTATCTATAGAATGGAAATGTTAGAACTAAGAACATAATGTTCCATTTGATTTCCTTCCTTGTATTATTGAATTTTGAGCTAAACTCAACATATAGTGGAAAAACTATAGTTGGGATCATACTCGATCTTACACATTGGTGTCTCCATATTCACCTAAGGAACTTCTCTTTTTGCCTTACATTTTTCCCTCCCTTTTTGTTTCTTTAATAAACCTTTGGAATCAAACTTCATATACTAATGATTTGTGGATGATAGATTAATGAGGTGATAGATCCAGTAGCAGTGCATCTCTCAGAGACTTATTCCTAGTAGGCTATATAATTGATCCCAACAACTTTAACTCATTCCTTGGAATGTCACAATGGTAGTTCTAAAATGAGAGAGAAAATCCCTTTAAATCTATTTATGATTTTGAATATACATAATCAATAGGTGAATTTTTAGGTCCCAATAGTGGAAATAAAATCACATGATAAGGAGGACCATTTACTAGTACTTGAGACCACCATCTAACTCAAGAGCAACCTAGAGCCTCCTATGTTAACCACTAGATCTTGGGCTGGTCATGGGCAATTTTTAATCTCACCCCTATGATATTATATGAGAATCAGGTCTAATATAGGAGTACCAAGACCCCAAGTAACCCAATCTAGTTCATCCACTCACTGTATAGCATGGATAACCTTGTACCCATGGCCTAGATGGTCAGGTCTACCATTAATGCCCCTGGAGTTATCTATGACCTACCCAAAAACCTAGAGAGATATCTTCCATGGTTCACACCTAATGGAGGCAACATTATCAAGGAGCATGTGACTTCATATAAAATAAATATTAAACTCTTAAATGTTGATTATGAAGATATAGCTTATAGGTTCTTCTCGTTCACCTTAATGCATGCCATTTATGATTGGTTTTTAAACCTACCTAATAACTCCATTATAGGATGGGATTATCATAAAAAAAATTCCTAGCCCAATTTTGGCAATGTATTGAGCCTAATATCTTATAACAATAGTTCAATAGCATTAAAATGGAATAGAATGAGCCCATTATGATATTTAATTCTACATTTTAGAAGATGTAGAATTGGGTTACCACATTATATAAACCATATGCTCAGCTAGCTTTGGATATGTATAAAAAAAATTAGCCCCTTGGATTGTTATGTTATTGTGAAAATATCCCATTATAGTGGATTTTCAAATTTCCTACGCTAAAGCCATCAAGGTGGATAAGTAGTTAAACCCCCAGGGCTAAATGATGATGGCCATCCCAAACATAGTATAAAATTTTCTAGCCTTGAACTTTATCATCAATTCCAATTAGAACATACTAATGCTATACCCTATGTTAATGATCAACTAATTTCCCTTAATACATACTACACATAACTAACACTTATTCCTCCTTGGCCTATTCATTTAAAGTTTCACCTAAATCTCATGGTCAAGTATTGACCCTTGATATAAAAAATGTGTAGAGTATACCAAGAATGAATTACATGTTATACAAAAAATGGTCCAAAAGTTTAGTAATGAATTCTTAGGCCTTTGAATGTAGGTTAGAAACATTAATAGGGAAAATTCCAATAATAATTTTACCTACCAAAGATATACCTCTCTATTTAACCTCTCTAATAACCAACCAAAGCCTTCACCCAAAAACTTATCCTAACTCAATATCTATTATATCACCTTACCAAACTGGTGTTTAGTGTATAACACTGCCTAATATGGAGATCTAGATTGCACTGACTTATAAAACACCTTTGATATTATCCAAAAATAAATGGAAAGATATGAATTGGTTTTGAAATACTGTAGACACTCCTTTTTAGCCACTTTTGTGTCTAAACAGACTCTAGATGGATTTCTAGAAAATAATGAAAATTAAGCCTAAAAATCATTAAAAGACCCAAATTCTTCTACACACTTGGCATGTATCTTATATAATGTATTGGAACATATCTAACTAGTGCAATTCAATGTACTCAACTATCAACTTCACTTAATTCATCTTGAGTCAAATTATGACTGTAGAAGAGACATTTTGGGATTAATTAGGTTAAACAGTTCTTTGAATTTTAAAATTCACTTCAATTTTTATTAATTTATGTAAACTTTTTTAATTATCTTATTATTATTCTAATATAAATATCCATAGCTTTTGGAATTTCCTATTTTCTAAATTCACTAATTGAATTTATTTCTCAACTCTCATGACAAGTGGCTAAGTGAGTCATGGAGAATTAATGAATTTCTATTTTTGGAAATTCATAAATTCAACCAAAATATCTTAAAATGGGACATCATGCCAAGTTTTCAATCCACTTGTAATTGAGTGGGAAACATAATCATTCTTGATGCATGTCTCTCACATGGCTCTCTAATATTCATCCATTGATCTTGATCTTAAGATAGATGGTCACAATTGAATTGATTTGTGGCCACACATCTTGATCTTGATATGGATGGTCACAAATCATTCTCTTAATTTATAAAAAAATATAAATACCCAAGTCATTACCATTATTTAACAATCTTCTTAAGCGAAACATATAATGTTGAATTATTGGGAGATAGCTTCAATAGACCAATACATGCCAAGGCCAAAACCATAGTGGACAAAGGGGAGGTGTTGACCACATAGCAAGAGTGATGACAAAGGATCAAATTTTGAAATAATATAATTAATATATCTAACATTAAACAAGTGATTTGGATCTACAATTAAGTTGAAAGTGATTTATCTTTTTAGTTGTCTTTACATTTGGTCTTGTTGTCATCAAGCTTCCCCTGATATCTAGGCTTAGGAATGATTTGTCTCAATATTATTTTTAGATTTTTAATTATAATAAAAAATTAATAATGCATAATTTTAATTGGATTATTATTGAATACATAATGGCACACCTGGTGGGATAACTCTTCATGAGTGCACACCCCACAAATTCTCATTATTGTCTCTTATTCTGATTTTTGCTTTAAAAAATGACCCATAAAGTCATAATTTTTTATGTATTATCTTTTTTTTATTATTTTTTTTAGGGATTTTTGTATGTTTATTATTTAAATTATATAAAAAAATTTAAGAAAAAACTATTTAAATTTTATCAATTATCATTAAATTAGTGACTGCCACTTTTGTTTTCTAGCTTTCTGCTTAAAAGTGGCTGATACAAAGCTCATAACTTTTGATGTATTCAGTTGTTTAATATGAAATTTTTTATGGGTTTTTGTTTATAACTTATATTCAAAATACATACTACTATTTTTATGTTTTTTTGTGTTCATTTTTATTTTTAATATTGATTTTACAAGTTGCCTTTCCTATTTCGGTTCTATCAAACTTATAAAAATTATTTATAGGTTTTATTGAGAAATAAAAAACAATATTTCATTAAAAAAAAACACTCACCCACATTTTAAATTTTGTGTTTTAAAACTCGCTTACATTTTAAAATTTGTGCTTAAAAACTTGTTTATTTTGGCATTTCTTTATGCAAAGTTGGTGCTTCTAACTTAGGTAATGTTTGTCTAGGTAAAATTGCAAGTATTCTCTCCATTTTAATAAGATGAATTAAATACACATTTTTTATTTATTTTCTTATAATTCAAACCCAAATAAATTTCATGTATACTCTCTCCATATTCCTAGGGACTTGGGTGACTCAAAAATTGTTACCACTCAAATTTATACCCTTTGAAAGAGGGTTATTCAAGCCCTTTACAAATAGAGAAAAATTATGGGAACAAACCTATGACATGGGTCACCTATGGTGGGGTTTAACCTCTGGATTAGGCTAACTTCCTCTTTGATGCTCATCTAAAACTAATGTTAAACTAATGCTTCACAGGGACAAGGGTTAGAAAGGGAAAAGGACTCATAAGAAAGTTAACCAGGTGATGCACCAAATAAAAATTGGGAACTCCCATAAGCTTGAACCCACACTATATTTATAGAGGACAATATTATCTCACGCAATCTCAAGATGAAGTTTATTGCATAAGTATTTCATGGAAGAGGTTTAGGAAGCAATGAATGTAAACAAAGAGGAGTTATAAGACTCACTAAAAGCTCACATTAATAGTAGAAATAACACCGATTCAAACCTACAAATAGAATTAAAAACTCCCTAAACAATGTTAGAAATAAGTACCATGGATGAGGAAGACTCTCCTTCACATAATGTCATAGTGCATAGCTCACAAAACACAAATTCAAGCCAAAAGATAGGTAAATAAAGTCCTATATTGCATTAAGAGGTAGTTATTACAAATGTTTTATAGGTTTGAGCCTAATCAAGATGAGCATATTTTAAAACATCTCATAGAGTGTCTCTACTCCTCAAAATCAAGAGTCCTTGTGAGAATCTGAGAGAGAGAGATTTACAATGGAAAGAATGGGTAATATAGAAAAGGGGAAGAGAGAGAGAAGGGGGGAGCACATTGTCCATGATCATTAAATTAGTTATCACCTTTTAGTCCAATCAAGACTAATCCATCATCAATCAATTAGCCTACATTTTCTGTAGTAGTCTTCAAGTTACTCTCATTGGCTAAGAAATATACTAGAAGATAAGCACTTGTTTTGCATGATGAGTCATGATTCTTTCAAGGAGAAAATATTTCCAAGGGCTCTGATCAGCATTGAATATTCTAACTACCTCTCTAACCACTAGATCCTCATTTGCTTTTATTTTATATGCCACCCTCCACTTGTAATCTTCTACTTGGTCTCATTATGAGCACAAAAATTCTCATAGTCATGGGTCTGACAGAGCCATGCCTAATTATGCTTGAGTTATAGTTTGTACCTGATTGTTGAGGATGTGGCCATTTTGGAAGATAGGACACTCTTCCATATATTGTTTATATCTACATCTAATCCAACCCAAACATGTATTAGATATATATTGAAAACCAATCTAAGTTATTTTTTTTCATATAGCTATTATATTAATGAAAACTTATAGATTGCATAGCCTAGATCTTGGACTGTATTTAGGTTTAAATAAACCTATTCTACCTTTGAACCTTGGGAAAACTAAGAGATCTATGTATTTATATGTCTCCTTTTGAAAACCATTCATTAACCTTTGATCTATATATTAGGTCTAAAATACTTATTCTATCTCTATGACTCTCTAATGGTAGAGCTTGATCCTTTAAATATCCATCTAGTTTAACCCAGATCATGTCTAGACTTGGTTGCTTTATTTTTTACCTTGCCTGAGTCAAAGACTTCCCTATCGACATTCATCAAAACATCTTGGGCTTGATCCTTTGCTTATTATCCATCGATGATGACTCATCTTATTTAACATTTTGACCCATCTCATTCCATTAATCTTGATTTATATGATTGAGCGAGAGCCATCGATCTTGCCCTTGACTTGTCAACCTTATCCGAATTGGTGCCACTTGGTAGTCTCACATTTACCTTCAAGATTTATTGTTAGTCTATCTAATTTACATACTTACACCACATGGTGGTTTATTGATCTCCTTGACCTTTTAACTCATCCTACTCCATTGATCTCCCTTGGTATGAACTATCACCAATCATTAGATCTGCTTTAGTTTAAAAATAAATGGCTATTTATCGAGTCTTAAAATTGACATCCACACGACTTTTATTTGATATCTGTGCAGACATATTTGATATCCCATAGATCATAAAATTTAATCTCCAATGAAATTTTGTATTGAATTAAAGTCAATGTTTGCACAAATGCATCCCATTATTTGACCAACTTTGAAGATTTATATATTGAAGCGTAAAAAGCATGGAGGGACCAAATTTACTAGATATGTTCCTGATATTAAAAGGACTGTACCCACTTGATCCATTGGTTCTAGGAGATTTATAAGTGCATTTAAAAAAAATTCAAGTGATCTCACCTATGTAATTTTGCATGATGTCTGACGATGGTCTGGTTCAATTGGCTAAGTATGGTAAAATATTATCAAACTGCCTGGGAGCCTAACTTTGCACATGTATATTTTTTTTGTGCTTCATTGCATGACATGAAACTTAGCACATATCAACTCGGTATAAATTTTAATAGACCTATGTGATAATTTTCTCTTGAGGCTACCACACATATGATATATAGCATCATCAAACTTCCCACTCAACTCTATTTAAGCTCCTTTGTAAATTTATTGTATGAAAACTTAGCAAATTTTGTCTAAGAGGCCAAATTTGGACCTCAATAAAAAAATTTGTGCTTAGATTCATGTCCTGAAATTTAGTGCATATTAACTTAGGACTAATGTGATCATAACCATATGACCAATTCTCCCTGATTCATCTACATGTGATAATGATAATGTCAGCAAACTACCTACTCAAATTTTTTTCACTAGATCCAAAATATTTAGATGAACACATTGAAAAACCAAATGAATACCATGCACTTCCATACTCATTCCAAGCATACTTGACACTGCATAGGGTCTTTACAACTTTGGACCTATCCTTTAAAATTTGACAATTTACACTTTAAGTTAACTTAAAATGTTTAAAAATCTTTGCAAGTTGCATGATCCTTTTGGTCCACTCATTCCATCTAGAACTTTGCTCAAGATCTATGATCATTTGACCAATCAAGAACTCTGATTCTTTATCCACATCAAGACCTCTTAGAGACTACAAAATTTCATCTAGGTAGTTTTGTATGTGGGCTAAAATTGGCCAACATTTTTGGCAACTCGCAAGGAAGCATGCCTACTATGCTTGAGAACCTAGACTAGCATGGAGTCATCTACTCTATTTCAATTTTAAACTTGATATAGGGTTGACCCTTTCAAAAACTTCCTCTTTAATCAATGAGAACAAAACAAAAAAATATAAGTGCATGCCAACATTTTCAATAAATAAATAACAACTAATCTACTAAACAAATGTGTACAAAGGCACTTGGAGAAAAACATGAAAACTATTCTAATATGTACAGGGATGAAATTTACAAATACCCCCCTCCTGGGTCATATGGAAAACTATGAATACCATTCAATTTTAACAAACCAAGATGAAAAATACCTTGCTTTGGAGGTACTAGAATTTGTGAACTAGATAGCTTTATGGCCAGTCCTTTTGATGTGATCTCTAATGGATGGAATGGATTAAACATGTCTCCAATGTAGACATATTGGTCCATGTCCTCCAAGCTTGGTTCATGTTGGACTACAAGGGCTATTACAACCTCCTCATTTGATGGCTCAATTTTGTGCTTTAAACTAAGCACAACATGTGACGGATCCTTTGAACTGGTGCTTGGTTGACTATCTAGGCTTAGGTAGAAAAGCTTTAAGTCATCCCAAAAGGAAGCTTCCTCTTAGTCATCTAAAACATTGCCAATTTCAACACCATCTTTGCTTTACCTACTTTGAAAGGGGCCATATAGTAGTTCATCAATCTACCTAAGGCCCAAAATGGCATGTTCTTGTGGCTCTAAATCTAACCATTATTATTCATTCTTGAAGACATCAATACTACCTTCAAAGGACAATTCATCTTGAGAGTCGTCAGTTTATTCAACCTGATTGGCAAGTTCATCTTCAATATTTATAAGAGGCATAGGCTAGTTTAGAACCTCTACCTAATCCATGAAGTCATGGTATAGTTGTTTCCATACCTCATCCTAATCCACCTTTTTCTTTATTTCTTCCTCATCTTCATCTGTAGTCACACCAAATGGAAGCTCTTGGGACCAATCGAAATTTCCTTTAATCTCAGTTGCACTCTAGGTGCATACCCCTTCAAATATGAAGGCATCAATACTAACTTCATGCTCTAGTTCATCAAAGCCATGCCAAGAATTTTAATCAAAACCTGACTCTTCCCCTTTTGAATGAAGTGGACTATCTATCATGATATCTTCATCGTAGACACTTGCATTGTCCTTTTTAAGCTCAAATTTGAATGCAAGTTTCTCCTCTATTATTTTTAAAATAGGTTCTTTCTCCAAGAGGGGTATGGTGGGAGGGTGAATAAGTTCACCTTACTTATAGCTTAAGAAAGTGTCCTTCTAGTTAGGGACTTTGAATGGCTTTCTTGATGGATCTTGAGGAAAGGAGAGAGAGTCTTGAAACTATTGTACATCAAGCTCATTAAGCTGAGCTATGGTTTCCTAATTTACTTTTAGCACAACTAAGTCCTCCTCCAAGACTAATTTTTGGATTGCCCCAACTATCACCTCCTCCTTCTTCTTTGTGCCTTCATGCTCTTGAGTGGGAATGGGCATTGGGGTAGGAGAGGGAAAACCAGTTGGCTCTTGAAAAAGAGAGGACATATATGACTTATCCAAATGAGCCTACTAATCTTCATAAGCATCAACACATTGTTTATATTTTGGATGATATTTCTCATCATTGTTATCTCTTTATTCTCATAAGATGACCACCTTTCAAACTCATAATCTGAACATCTATCCTTAATCATCTGAAGAGCACTCCTTTCTTCTTGTAAAACATGGATAGGGATGACTAGACAAAAATCCAAACCCCTACCAATCTCCTTTATCAACTCAATATAAAATGATAGTGATTTCTTGATTCTTGACAATGATGTAACAAGATAATCTTAGTCTTGAAAAGGGAAATTAGGGTACTAATTTGAATGTAAATGAGGCTAACCTTGGTCATATGTAGGTTTAAGAGGAGGACAGAGGCCATGGTAAGGCTAATAGGCTACTTGAGGGCCACTTGGGGGAATATATAAACATTATTTGCCTGATAAGTATGATGTTGAGGTAGAGAATAAGCATTTTGATCAAAAGAGTGATCATACATACCAAATGATGTTATTTAGGCACCTAGGTTTCTTACAACCAAAAAATTAGATTCAAAGTTGCCATTGATGTTAACTTGATTGCTTATAAAAGTTGATTAGATGAAAGATGCACCAACAATATTTCCACTCTTTTGGACCTTTGTCCCATTGGGCATGTCAGAACTATTACCTCTCAAATTTGCACCCTTTGGAAGAGGGTTATTTAGTCCCTTTCCAACTTTAGTATAACTATGGGAACAACCCCAAGCTATGGGTTACCTATGGTAGGGCTGAACCTCTGAAGTAGTTTGGATTATTCTTTGATGCTCACCTAAAACTAAAGCTAAACTAATGCTTCACATGGAAAAGGGTTAGAAAGGGAAAAAAAATCTTAAGAAAGTTAACTAGGTGATGTACCAAATAAAAATGGGAACTCCCATAAGCTTGAACCCACACTAGATTTGTAGAGGACAATACTATCTCACACAATCTCAAGATTACGATGATTGCATAAGTGTTTCATGGAAGAGGTTTAGGAAGAAATGAATTAAAACAAAAATGAGTTATAAGACTCACTAAAAGATCACATTAATGGTAGAAAGAACACTAATACAAACTTTCAAACAGCATTGAAAACTCCCTAAACAATGTCAGAAATAAGGACCATGGATAAGGAAGATTCTCTTTCACATAATGCCATAGTGCATAGCTCACCAAACACATATTCAAGGTAAATGATAGGTAAAGAAAGTCCTATATTGCATTAAGAGGTAGTTCTTAAAAATTATTGATAGGTTTGAACCTAATCAAGATGAACATATTTTGTAATATCTCATAGAGTGTCCTTGCTTGTCAAAATCAAGAGTCCTTATGAGAATTCGAGAGAGAAAGAGCTTTACAATAGAAAGAATGGGTAATATAGAGAAGGGGAAGAGAGAGTAAAAGTGGAAGCACATTATCCATGATCATTAAATGAGTTATCACCTTTTATTCTAATCAATATTAATGCATCATCAATCAATTAGCATGCATTTTTTCCAGTAGTCTTCAAGCTATTCTCATTAATTGAGAGATCCACTAGAATACAAGTGCTTAATTTGCATGATGAGTCATGATTATTTCAAGGAAAAAATATCTCCAAGGGCTCTGATCAACATTGAATATTCTAACTTCCTATCCAACCACTAGATTCTCCTTTGCTTTGATTTTGCACGCCACCCTCCACTTGTCATCTTTCACTTGGTCTCATTATGAGGATAAAAATACTCATGTTCATGGGTTTGATAGAGCCATGACAAATTCTGCTTAAGTGGTGTTGTGTACTTGCTTGTTGAGGATGTGGCCATTTTGGAAGATAAATCACTCTTCCATATCTTAATTATATCTACAGCCAATCCAACCCAGACATATATTAACTATATATTGAAAACCAATCTAAGTTATTAGTTTTCATATAGCTATTATATTGATTAAAACTTATAGGCTATGTAGCTTGGCTCCTGGAATGTATTTAGGTTTAAATAAACCTATTTTTCCTTTAAACCTTGGGAAAACTGAGATCTCTATATGTGTACAGGTCTCCTTTTAACAACCATTCATCAACCTTTGATCTATATATTAGGTCCAAACTACCTATTTTGTCTTTGTGACTCTCTAATGGTAGATCATAATCCTTTAAATATCTATTTGGTTTAACCCAGATCATGTCTAAACTTGATTCCTTTGTTTTTTACCTTACCCAGGTTGAAGACTTCCCTATCAACCTTCATCAAAATGTCTTGGGCTTGATCATTTACTTATTGGTCATCAATCATGACTCAAACTATTTGACATTTTGACCAATCTCACCTCATTGATCTTGATTTGTATGATTGAGTGAGATCCATCGATCTTTCCCTTGACTCACCAACCTTATCTAAGCTGGTGCCACTTGGTAGTCATGTATTTGCCTTCAAAATCCATTGTTAGTCTATATGTTTTATATGCTTACACCACATGGTGACTTCTCAAGATCCCTAACCTTATGAGTTATCTTGCTCTATCAATCTCCCTTGGTATGAATGAGCACCAATCATTGGATCTATTTTGGTTTGAAAATAAATGGCTATTTATTAGGTCTTAAAATTGACATATACACAACCATCATTTGACATCTGCACAAACATATTTAACATTCCATAGATTTTCAAATTTAAGCTCCAATGGATTTTTGTATTGGATTAAATTTGATGTCTACATGAATGTATACCTTTATTTGAAAAACTTTGAAGATTTATATATTAAAGCATAAAAATCATGGAGGGACCAAATTCATTAGAGATGTTCCTGATATTGAAAGTATTGTGCCCACCTGATCCACTAGTTCTAAGATATTTCTAAGTGCATTTACAAAAAATTTAAGTGAGCTCACCTATGTAAATTTTCATGATTCCCTAATGACAGTCTATTTTATTTGGCTAAGTATGAGAAAACACTATCAAACTGCTTGGGAGCCCAAATTTGCACATGTATATCTTTTTTTTTGCTTTGTCACATGACCTAAAACTTAGTGCATATTAACTTGGTATAAATAATAATAGACCCATGTGATCATTTATATTTATCCTACCACATGTGTGAGATATAGCATCATCAAACTACCCACTCAGCTTTATTTGAGCTCCTTTACAAATTGGCTAAGTATGGAAACTTAGTTAATTTTGTCTAAGAGGCTAACTTTGGACCTCAATAAATTTTGTTATGCTTAGATTCATGTCCTAAAATTTATCATGTAGTAACTTGGGGATAATGTGATCACAACCATATGACCAATTCTTTTTGATGTGTCCACATGTGGCAATGATAACATCAGCAAACTGCCTACTCAAAATTTATGCCACTAGACCCAAAATGTCTAGATGAACATAATGAAGAACCAGATGAATACCATGCACTTCCATACTCATTCCAAGCACTCTTGACACCCAATAAGTTCTTTGAAACTCTAGACCTATCCTTTATAAATTGACAATTTACACTTTAAGTTAACTTAAAGTGTTTCAAAAGCTTTGCAAGTTACATAATCCTTTTAGTCCACTCATCCCATCTACAACTTTGCTGAAGATCTTTGATCATTTGACCAATTAGGAACTCTACTTATTTATTTTCATTAGGACCTCTTAGAGACTATGAAACTACATCTAGCTAGTTTTGTATGTGGGCCAAAATTGGCAGACACAAACGACAAAGTTCTTCCATTTATTTTTATTGCATTGGCTTGTGAGTAGGATTTCATCACCTTCTCATGGTTTATTTGTGATGAATTTGACCTTGGGTTTCATCTCCCATCACTTTTCCAACCCCATTCTCCATTGGGGTATAAAAATTAGGTGTACCATTGGATTGGATAGTGGCTGAGTGGTTAGTCTGACAAGACCAACAGATCCCTAGGCCATGCGATCATCTAGACATCAAACTTCACTAAGAAATACATGGATGAAGTGATTATGTAAAGGACAAGACCTTTGAATAAAAATTTATATGGTTTTAATCCACTTGACATGAATTTTTTTCCCAAGTGTTTATGGGCACTTGTGGACCATTTAGATAATCCAAGTCAAAAATTTAGCTTAATTGACCCCACTTACCATGAAACATCTTACCAAATGACGAGTTTATTCATCACTTTAAGTTCCTTTTCACGTATTAGTTCTTGAGATATAGATGGGGCTTAATAAATCTACCTACATGCATACTTTTATTTTTGGATTGATAATTAATTCTTTTCAAGACTGGTATATCAGTGAAAACTTTGGTAGATAGTATACATACCTCATGTTAGTTTTAGTGTAGGAGTGTGTACTTAGGTGTTATTTATTTTTACTTATATTTTTTGAGTCCAAAATTGCTTTGCTAAAATTAAATAAGTCAAACAAATTCATTTTACACACACCACTTCGCACAAAGAATTGTTACACTACCAAAATTAATCCAATCATTTACCTTATTTAAAATGAGACCTAGACCATTTGTGCCTTTTATTTATAAATAGTATTGTTACACTAGCCATTTTACTTAGACAAGTTGGAGTTACTCTTAACCAAGTTCTAATAATCCTAAAAATGTGGATCTAATTTTCAATCTAGCATGGTTATGTCATTCGTAAAGACCTTCAACCCTTATGCCAAGAGTTAGGTTATCATTTTCCAAACCAAGTCCAAAACACTACTTCTAAGTATAGATCAAAGTATAACTAGTTTGCATTGGAGCCTTACTTACCACTTGGGCTTAATTTTTTTAATTTTTTCACTTCGCTTATGATATTTGAGTTGGTTTTCCTAGAACAACTTTAGACCTTTGTTTTTTTATTGTGAGTTCTCTTAGACCAAGTTTCCAAGTTTATCTAGACTGAGTGAACTCTTTGTTTCAAACTAACTACCTTATATTTAGGTTCATTTTAAGTTTAAAACCTAAATTAAGTTCATTTCTAAAACTAGATTTATGATTTTTTACCAAATACCTAACACAGTTTCATTTTTAGCCATAGACTAAGATTGTTTTACTTTTAGATAAACCAAGACATTTACCATAGACCAGTTTCATGTTTGCATTCTAAATTTCCCTTAGACCATTTCCAATACCATCTTCATGTTTCAACTTTAGACCTCTTTCCAAGGTCTAAGTGTGTCTTTTTATAGTTTTAGACCAAGAACAAGTTTGTTTCAAATTTTCCATTTTAAACCAAGTTCCTCTTTTAGACAAAATTTCAAATTTACAACAATAGATTGATTTTCCTTTATAGACCAAGTTTTATATGTTTTTAATGATAGACAAATATTCTCATGATACATTTACCATTACTTCAACCATGCCTTGATATACATATAGTGGTACCATGTATAATACGGAGAATGAAAACACTATCACAAGTGACCCTTTTACTCAAGACCCTGATGGAGATAACATAGCATATGATACATATCCATATCCCACATATGATACTCACTATATAGAGTATTTTCAAGACCCATTATCACATTATCTTACCAATAAACCATATCATCTAGGATAATACCAAGACCAAACTACGTAATACCTTACTATCATATCACCTAGCATGGAGTAGGTAAAACAACAACAACCTTACTATGTGACTTCTCTAACTCAAACCATTTATGATCTTTACTTGTTTTATTATCTCCTCTTTGAGAATAGGGATGAAATCCTTTTCAGATCAGTAGAATTAGGTGATAAATTCAAGGTTGAATTTTCATATGAAAGTTTACCTAGCTTGGTTAGAGCTCATAGCAACGTGATAACTATTAAACCATTTGAATAGGTATCATCTATCCATATCTAAGCCCTTATACCAATGAATAACCAAGACCTTGATACACTTGCAAAAGGAAAGGGTCAATTTTCTTTCCAAATGGCACAAGTGTAATAATCATACCAAATATACCTTAACTTGGCAAAGAATATGAATGCCATGATTAATGACAACACATTACTCATAAAGTTAACTTCATCAACTAGGGTCCAAAATGTCTCATCAAGTTATACCAATACAAATACAGACCCATTCATTTAAAGTACTCAAGTTGGGGACATGTTTTAATACCCCAATCATTGGGGAGGAAATAGTGGATCATACACAAGACCCTTTGCATAACATGGTAGATAAGATGCAAGTGTGTCTCAATCTACACCATGTTTGGTTGAATTTATAATACATCACTTCACAAAATATTTCCCACACAAACACCTTAAATGGTTCACAATAACAAGGGAAAGTAATGTCTAGTTCCCAAATGCAAAAAAAACCTACATCTCCACCAATTACTTCCTCAACTACATAGCAGGTAGTAAATAACCAAATGCATACCAACATTCCACCCCAATAGGGAGTGATTAATCATCCACCTCAATAGGTGGTGAAAACTATTTCACCCCAACTAATTTAACTAACATTATAAGATAGTAGATATTGACTAATATGCTACCACAAGAAGTGGTGAATCTGTTACAAACGTCTAATCAACAACATACCTTTGTTAGTCAATAGCAATAAGTACCAAACATGAAATAAGTGCCAAACAAGAAACAAGTGTTCACCTAATAATAGGGGATTAACCCTACTAGAGAATCATTAAGTTTTTCCCAATAAATGCCTCACATTTATCAAGGGCCAAATATGCAATACCTTTAGCAATAGATCTTTATCTAGTAATGGGTGTCATTTATATAACAAGGTTTGACTAGTCAACATCATGTTCATATTCAAATATAGTATTTGAAATACATTTTACAAGGCCAAATACCTCCATCTCAACTGTAGTTCCTTCCAAACCAAATTTGTGTTGTTAATATTGGCTAGAATATTTACCAATAATGTGTAACGTATATAATCCTAGCCAAGGGGTGCATAGTTTAGGTCAGTTGACCAACCAAACCAATATTCCACAATACCAAATTCATCTATTATACCCCAATCAAGGCAATCCACCTTTGACCACTCAACCACAAGCATATCAAAACATACCATTTGGATTTTTATCCCAAGAGCTATAACAAATGAAGGATGTAATTATAGCCATTCAAACTGGGAAGTAGACGAAAAATTTTAAACTAGATGAGATATGTTCATATCCATTCAAAATGGAGTAACTTTAAATACTATTTCCAAAAGGTTACAAGCCATGAAAGTTTAATAAATACAAGGGCAAATGTGACCCTAGGGAGTATTTGAAGGAGTCCTTTTTTGCTTGTCAGCTAGTGTCCTGTAGTGATATTTAATTACTTCTCCTTTTACCCAAAAGTTTATCTAGGCAAGACTTGGAGTGGCTTCTCAAAATTCTAAATAAAATTTTATGTAACTTCGATGATCTTTTAGAAAAATTTATACAACATTTATCTTATAATCTCGAACATAAGGTTACTATGATAGATTTGAATCAGGGTAGACAAAGAGTTAGTGATATATTTTCAAGTTATTTGTAAAGGTGGAGATCACTTGAAATCCATTTCACACATAATTTACCTAGTAAATAGTTGATAATTATATTTACCAAGAATTTGCACAGTGAAATATCTTATTGCCTTGAGTTTAAGTGTGCTCATACATTTGAGGACATCATCAAAAATGTATACAAATTGAGAAGGCCCTTATTAACAAGGGGGTAATCAAATTATTTTCTCCTAATAAAACTCAAAATCAAAGCCAAAATCCATATCAAGGCCAAAACTAAATCCAAATTCCAATTTAGACCCAAGCTCTTGTGCCACCTCAAGCTAATACTTTTGAGAAACCCAAGGTCTACAACCAAAATAAGAATGTTGTTGTAAATTGAGTTACAAAGTCATGCCATGTCCAAATGGTTTAAACACCATCTACCTAGCCACCTCCATATAACCATCCAGTCCATATATTCAACCATCTCCATATGTACAGCCCATTCCATAGGCTTCATCGAATACAAAAATGCAACCAATTACACATATGTAATCACTATCACGTCCTCTATTTCAAACACCTCCTCCAAGATAAAAACCTAAGGATAGATTCTTTAATGATCTTAGAAAACCAATTAAGTTAGTATTTCAAAAATTAGCCACTACCAACATGATTAGTTAGCCCATACCAAAGTCATTCTCTAAAGATACACCTTTTCCTAATTGGTATAAAGAACATGAATTTTATGACTATCATCGAGTTAAACTCCATTATATACATTGATGTGTGTAATTAATGTACCTTATTAAAAAAATGTTTGAAAATGGAGAGATCAAATTGGATGATAGGGCTTCTACTTCCAATCATAACTTGGGTATTCATCAAGATATTTATCCATAACATAATGCTACCAATCATAATTAGCAACAATAAAGGCCACCTCCACAACCACAACAACATCAATGGCAACAATGATAATAATAGAAACATGATGGCTGGAACTAAGGTTGAAATTATGCATCTGACTAAGAGGCCTATCACACTATCACATTTGACTACAATAATGTTTTAGGTTCTATTACAAGTGATCTTATAATTACCATCATTATTAACCCTAGACTAAATTATAATAGACCAAGACCATTTTCTAACAATGCCTATCAACCTTTATATGCTAGTAATCCTCTTTTGACTTATGACTACAACCAAGTGCAACAACAATCAAGGATTACCATCCCAGGCCCTTATCCTTCTTCCTCTCTTTATAATGGCCCTTTGCCAGGTTTATATTATGCAATTGTAACTTGATAGACTAAATTCACCATTCTAGGACCACAACCATCTTCTACCAATGAATCCATTCCATCCACCATACCAGCTAAGAGTGATCCAATTACTAATGTTAAGGATAAAATGTATGATATTTTATAGAAACTACAAAGGATGCTCATAAAAATTTATATTTTAGATTTGTTGCATACATATGTCATCCATAAAAAATCCTTATAGAAATTTTTAGCCAGTACTAAGATCCAAATGACATTAAACTAGACAAATTCCAAGCTTTGGTCAGATACCTAGATCTTGGCTAGCAATTGACCTTTGACCAAATTGATATGTCATCCCTAGGCCCTCTCCATAATAACCCATTATATATCAAAGTTGTCATAATGTGGCACAAATTTAAGTGTGTCCTTATAGACAATGGGTCAAGCCATAATATTGATATGGTTGGTCAAGCATCTAGGATATATGACACCCAATCTTTAGCTAGATAAAATTACCATAAAATCCTATGATAATGAATAATGAGAATCATAGGGGATGATCTATTTACCAGTATTAGTTGGACCCTTGACCCATGACACACTTTACCATGTCTTATACCTATATTTATCATACAACTTAGTTCTAGGCTGACCATGGATACATGAAATATGTTTAATACCATCCACACTGCACCAATGTATTAATCTCCCCCATTCTAGGAGGGTGGTAACTATTATTTTAGACCTATAGCCATACAAATTTTACAAACATCTAGAGTTTGAGCATGAAATTTATAATTACCATTTTAGCCTAGACCCTAAGCTTAAGAAATATAAAGACCTACATGTTGAATTACTAGATTCTAATTATATAGACCTTGAGAGCCTTGCCTCTACTTCCTTTACACCCCCTTCTGAAATATCAAACCATTTTACCGTCTCTAACAAATGACTAGGATAATACCTCACACATAATGTATTCCATGTATATAACCTTCCACATGACTTAAAATCCTATGAAAGACCCGAAACCAAAGCAACTCACATGGAATGGTGACAAAATAGTAAGTTCAATTCCCTAGACCTAGTTATTTTCACACTAGACACTATCCAAGAATAAGACCTAATGGCTAAAGATGATTCATGGATATATAATGATGACTTAATTAAGTGCTACCAAATCAAAAATTATCCCATCCCTAACCAAATCATATATAATCAAGATTATGTAGGTAGAGGCTTGGGGGCAGCTCAACAAGGTATTATTGAGCTAATTCCATGATCAAGTACAAGGTAACTCATAGTATTATATTTAAACCACTTGGGGTGACCCTACATACCTTAGCCATGTTTATAAACCAATGACTATCAATGATGATGTCAAAATAAACTAATAATTCAATTATATTATATACAAAAACCTAGTCAATACCAACCTATTTAACCCCCATGTTGTATGTACCATCATTCCTATTATCCATCTTTCACCAATTTTTATTCATCATCCACAACTCATCAACTGGGACCATCAAGAATCCATAGTGTCACTAGATAATTTTAAGAATGATGAGGTTATTTGTGACTTTATAGGCCTAAGAGACCATATTCTTCTTGGATATCATAAACAAGGCTTATCTATTAGATTGGATCCTTCTACTTATTTCAGAGAATGGGTGAACTTCATTTACCAAAAATAAAAATAAAATCAAACATTGAGGACTTAAAGTGAAAATCTCTTTTAGGTACTTTTGGAGTAGGGTAAAAGTAAAGAAAAATGCCAATATTTTGGTGAAAACCTATTTCAAGCACCATTAGATGGGGATGTTCACCCTTGGATGAAGCACATGATCTACCAAGGCCACAATCATATTTGGGTATGAAATTAGTGAATAATAACAATGGGCCTTTGAATAGATTATCAAATAATTTCTTGAGGTATTTGTTACATGACCCTTTCCACCATTCAGTGATTTTGATTCATCCTATATTGGTGAACTTGACGAGCCAATCTGACCAAAGGAATTTGATATTTCCAACTAGTACCACTTCTTTATTTAATCTCTTGGAATATAATTATATAATCCTTGTGGAGGATACTTCTAAAGTCAACATTGGAACACCAAATGATTTAAATTGGATTGAACTAGGTGTATCCCTCACTAAGGCCAAACGTGAAGTCCATACAGCCCTCTTTAAAGAGTTCATCAACATTTTTACATGGACTTACTCCAACACGACAAGTTTCAACCTTGCCTTGGCTGTACATAATCTTGTTATACATCTTGATGCCAAACCAATCAAGAAAAAACTAAGGAAAATGCATCCTCACGTTACCATCTTAGTCAAGAAAGAACTGGAGAAACTCTTAGATGTAGGATACATTAGACATATTGATTACTTAGAGTGGATCTCCAATATTGTGCTATTTATCAAAAACCCTAAAGGTCTCACATTATGCACTAATTTTTGGACATTAAAAAATCCTACACAAAGATTTACTTTCATATATTGATTATTGACATGATTGTTAACTCTATAATTGGGCATGAAATGATTTCCATCATGGAAGGTTTTTTAGGATACAACCAAATCAAGATTACACCAAAATACCAACACAAGATAGCATTTACCACTCTTTGGGGAATGTTTTGCTAATATTTCATACCTTTTGGTCTCAATAATGCTAGGGTAACATACCGATAGGCCATGATGGTAATTTTCCATGATATGATGCACGATATAGTTGAGGACTATGTCAATGACATCTTGGGTAAATCCAAGACTTGTGCCAAACATCCAACTACGATTCGAAAGATATTTGAACAACTTTGAGAGTATAAGTTTAGACTCAATCTTAAAAAGTGTGTATTTGACATAAATTCTAGCAAAGTACTAGGTATCATTGTCTCTCCTAGGGGCATTGAATTCGATCTAGTCAATTCAAGGCCATTATCTATATGTCATCACCTTCTACTTTGAAGTAACTCCATATTTTTTAGGTCAAGATATAATCAATCAGAATCTTCATATCAAAATTAGCCAATAAGTGCCATCCACTTACCCATTTTTTTTAAAAAGGCACTACTTTTTCATATAATCTAGATTTTTAGATGGCCTTTGACCAATTGAAATAATATTTAGCCAACCCACTTATTTTGTTGCTAGCCAAGCCATTATTATTGTACCTATCTGGAATTAAAAATGTCTTGGAGGCACTTTTGGACCAGTATGATGAATAAGGGAAAGAACATGTTTTTTATTACCTAATTTTCACATTGGTCATGTATGAGCATAATTATACGTTAATCAATAAAACTTGTTTAGTTATGATCTTTGTAACTCAAAAACCGTGTCACTACATGTTAAATAATAAGACCATTGTCATTGCCAAAGTAGATCCCCTCAAGTATTTACTTTCTAAAATAGATTTATAGGGCCATATGGCTAAATGGATTATTCTTCTAAGTGAGTTAGAGATTAAATATGCTAACCAAAAGGCCATCAAAGGATAGATAATTGTAGACCAGCTTAAATAGGCTCCTCTTCCTGATACTCAGTCACTTACATTTGGGTTTTTTGATGAATCTATCATGACCATAGGAGATACACCTCTTGAAGAGCAGCAATGGAAACTATATTTTGATGGTTATTTCACATCCCATGATTCAAGAGTAGGACTGGTGTTCATAACACCAAAGGGGGATCTCATTCTCAAGTCTTTTTGTATCAACTTTCCTTGTACTAATGACATGGTCAAGTATGAAGCACTCATTTCAAGGATTTATTTATTGTAATATTGAAACATTCAACATTTTTTGCTTTATGTAAATTCAAATCTTATCATTAAATGGGTCACAAACCAAATACAACAAGTTGGTACCATATAAGCCCATGATGGACACTCTCAGGTAACATATTACCCACCTTCTATTTAAACACATACCTTAGCCCAATAATAGGAAAAAAAATGCTATAGATATAATTGGTTCTATGATCTACATTATAGATAAGGCAATGGATTATCAGTTCCTCATTGAACATCTTATAGTTCCTACCCATGAACCATCAATCATTGAGATGATCTATGATATTGTTGGTCCTACTTCTACATGGTACTCTAAACTATATAATTACCTTCATGATAAAATCCTCCCACTAGACCTTTCCCATAAACAAAAAAAGGCCTTCATCAACTAAGCCTCTCATTATACCTTACTTGTACCTATGCTCTATCATAAAAGCTTTGATGGAACTCTGCTTCGCTATTTAACCTCAACAGAATCTGGACTAGCATTGAGGGAAGTGCATGAATAGGTTTATGGGACCCACACTAGCAAGGTTATCCTTACCAAGAAATTATTGTGTACTGGTTATTATTGGCCAAAAATAGAAGTATACATAGCTACTTATGTTAAAAGGTGTAAATAATGCCAAAAGCATGCTGATTTGATACATGTTCCATCCTAAACACTGAAGCCAATGACTATGTCATGGTTATTTTCAATGTGGAGACTCAACCTCATAAGTAAGATTGATCCTACCTCATCAAATGGACATAAACATATCCTTACCACCACTAAGTAATTCACTAAGTATGTTGAAGCTATTCTTCTCACTTATGTAATAGCAAACAAATTTCCAAATTCATTTTCAACCACCTCATCTACCACTATGGTATCCCCTATGAAATTATATCTAATAATGATGGTTCATTTAAAAACTATGATGTCAAATCCTTTTATGTCTAATACAACATTACCTAAAAAAAATTCATTTTGTATTAACCATAAGGTAATGTCCAAGTAGAGGTATCTAACAAAACTATTGTCAACATTCTTAAGAAGATTGTCAATAATGTTGGTCGTGATTAACACCTATAGCTTTGTTGTGTCTTCTGGGCCTATCATACTAATATATGCACTCTAATAAGAGCCACACCATATCCCCTTGTTTATTTCATTGAGACCATTCTTCCTATCGAGGTCAATTTGCCTTCTTTGTGTATTTCATTAAAACATATCCTTGATGATGAGGATTACAGAGTAGTTCATCTAAAAAAGGTGGAACTACTAGATGAAAAATGAAAGGCCACTATAAATAGGCTTCAGGCACACCAAAATAGATTGCATGGTCAATATTATAGGTGTGTGAAACATAGGGAGTTTGATCTTGATGATATTTTATTCAAAAAAAACTAGAACACCAATGTCAAATGCAAGAAAAAGGGCAAGTTAAACCCTAATTGGTTGGGACCTTATGTGATTTTTTATAACTATGGCTCTTAACCATATAGGTTGGTCACACCAAAATGTAAATAACTAATGAACATAGTGCATCTCAATCATTTTATCATTTGACTGCCCTAGAATATTGTCTATAAGGATCATTTAAGTTGTGTCATAACATAACCTTATGTATATTGTGTTGTATTCATTTCCTATCATACCCCTCCTATTAGACAAAATAATGTTTCACCTATCCTATTATTCTTTTTACATTGTTTCCAATTTATTGATACTTTAGACATCTTTAGTGGTTGGATTCAAATGCAATTTCAGCAGTCAATTTAGACTTACAACTCTTTGAGTGCATTTTTTAAAAAGGGGAAGTATCTTGGGGGCAATATGATAATGGTATAGTGGTATAATAATTGCATCATTCATTTTTTTCCAGATCTATATCACCTTTACATATTTCATTATTCCCTATATCCTAGGGGAAACCTCCCTATGTCATTGTTTCCTATAGCCTAAGAGTAACCTTTTACCATGCCTTGCCTTACCATTGTTTCATACCTTGCCATTTACCTATTCATGCACATGTTATTACTTAGTAAAATTCTTCATTTTAGGTGGAACTACATTGACTTGAGATCCTTTGGGACTATGTAGGTATCACTCAATTTATATTTAGGTTAGCTCAGTCACCCCTTTCTAATGCTCTTAACATTTTATGAGTAACCCCTTTTTAGTGCTCTCACCATATTATGATAAACCTAAGCCAACATTGTCATCATTTCACAAGAAACCTAAGATAACACTCTCATTGTTTCATGATCAACCTAATCCATTCTCTCTCCACTTTTTAAGTAATTATCATTTGTATTTCATAATCCTCAATTGATTTGAGATACCCTAAAAACCCAAAAACATTAGAAAGACCTCAAAAAACCCTAATAATCACAAAATCATGAAAATTGGCTTAGAATTTCCACATGATATATAAATCCTCAAAAATTTTCAAGGATGCAACCTTTCTTATCTAGTTTGGTTCATTTTAGGATCACTTTACCATGCCATTTCAATCTCATTTTTGGGAGAACTACATCGGCCTAAGGTCCACATGGACTATGTAGGCAGCACTAAGGTACATGGGGTATCTAATGTTATCTCAGCCACTACTTATTCATCACTTTGTTTCCTTTTGGCACTTATTTTCATCTCTTTCACCCTAAGGATTATGGGCCTTTTAAATATTTAACAAGTAACCAATTGTCCTTTAGTTTCCCCATCTTTATTATTACCTTTCCCATCATTATTTTAACACTCTTGTCATTTTGTGAGTCATATTATATTTCCAAGCCTTAGACATAGTGAGCATTATGAATTACCAACCTATTTCATTTGTGAAAATTCATCTTCTATCTTTCAATGTGGTTTTAGCCTAAACCTCACTTTTGCAATTCTATAAATTCATATGTATGACACCTTTTCCTTACACTCTTAGTTTTTTTCAAGTCACTTTTGTGGACATCTATGCATTTGAACTCAATGCACCTTTGTATCCTTGACATTTCTTATGCTATCATTTTTTTCAATTAATCATTATTATGATCAGTGGGAATTGTGCATTTAATGTAATCCACTTCCCATTCTTATCACTTGAACACTCTCATCATTTTATGAGTATGACACTTTCCTATTTATTTTTTGTTATCATACCTACTTATCATCAATTTTATTCTATCCCAAATCCTGGGAAAACTAAATTAGGCCTAAATTTATATTAAACCCAATGTCTATGGGACCATGTAGGCAATGTCTAATTACCTAGTGCATTCAAAGTCAGATGCGGCCACCCCTTCATTTTTCTTCTATTCCCCCTATCCATTCATGTCTCATTATTTTTTATAGCCTAAGGGAAACCTTTTACCCATTGTTAATGTACCATCATACTTGTGTAATTGTTCCCTATGGCCTAGAAAAAACCTTTTCCCAAGCATTACACTTCTATTAAACATGCACAAATAGTTTCATTAAGTAATTTATTTACTACATTTTTGTTGTGTGTTTTGTGTGTGTTTATTTCTTGATTGTTTATGTTCTTTTTTAGTTTTATTTTTTTGGTTGCCTTTGGTTTTCACACACTATGCTTTCCATTTATGCCTTTATTATTTATATCTTTCACTTAAGTTATTAGTATTTATTTTTAATCCTCGTCTTGATCTATTGCATTTTTACACTTGGGATTTGATCGTTCATATCTTGATCTTAGGTTATTTCCACTTGCATTTACAAAGACCTTTACACTTAAACCAAGCCATAATTATAGACATGTAAATAGCCATTGGTATATGCCAAAAAGAGAGAGAAATAAATAAATAATCTTTTATTTTATTTAAAAGTGTGAGGCATCTTATGATGTATACAAGTCTATTTAAACATAAGGAACTATTACAAACATATTTCCTAATGGCATACAAATGCACATAATAAATGGTAAGTTGGTGTCTTGACACCTTAGGCATTGTGCTTTGGTCTGGTCACCCTCTTAGCATTAGGTTGATTAGTTAATGACTCTAAATTAAAATCAATCCACCTTCCTTGTCAATTTTTTATTGAACTAGCATCAGAGACATTCCTCAAGCACATTTTTCTTAAATAGATAGTTTCCTTGTAGTAGCTAACATGGGTGTAGGATGTGATACTTGATCCACATTCTTCACCACATTGGTGGATATTGGTAGTGTATTCCACTCCCAATATTTATGTGCATCATCTTGGGTAGAGACTCATACCCCACTCTTTATCTTACACCTTTCTATGTTGATGTAACCCTTGCATTCATTTACTCATTATGATGAGCCTACATAAATAATTCATATCATCACCTTGTCACACATTTCCATAGATAGTGAGGATTTCCTTTGTGAAAACTTGGTCATTTTTCATTTTCTTCAAGCCTCATGTTATGCTCACCTTCTCAACACCTTGTATAGTAAAACTCACACGATCTTCATTAAGGCAGAGGCTAAGGTTGAATTTAAAGATCCATCAGGTGTTGTTATCATAGTATTTATTCTACCAAGTCCATTACTTGGTCTAACATATAAAATAACCACATATTAACCTCATATATCACATCTAGAGGTGGTGGCTATTGATCATCTCCACCTACATTTCCATTATTTCCATTTTTTGTCATTATCAACCTTCACGCTTCCCTGCTCTATCAAGACCCTAAAAAATAAATAAATTCATGTTACAATTTTATTCTTAGGTTAATGGGTTATGTATATTACATGATCATTATTCCTTGATGATGTGTTATCCACTTCACCAATTGAATGGGTCTCATGATGCCATTGATTCTACAAAACATTTTTGTTGCTTAGAAAGGTTACGACCACTCACCTTTTGGTGTGGACACATAATAAACTAGTCAATAGATAATCCCAAATAAGTAATTGTGTGATTACTCTCCCCTTTATTTATTTTACCATGTCAAGGTGCATCTTGGATGTCTATGTACTATAATTTGCATCTAATGTTTTGTTTTGTTTTTTCATATCTTAAGGTCCTTGTGGGGCTGGTGGTTTCTTGAATGATTGTCAAATTTACCCCACCTTATTTAGTTGTATATGTAATATCTTGAGTCACCAAGATTCATGTTGGTAAGGTACCACTTAGTGAACCCCAAAAATCATTGGTAATAAGGTACTAAGGTAGAGGATGTAGACATAGCAACCTTTTACCAAGAAAAGATATTTAGCTCTTGAGTTAGGCATATTCCATCCACTAGAGCTCACCACAATGATGTTATTTTACCAAATATAGTTTAAAAAACCTTAAAATAAAATCTTTACAAGTATCTACTCAGCTACAGCCTGTAAAACTCAACTTATAGCAATGATGGCCTTTTGTCAAAAAGGCTCTACATATCCTAATAGACACCCATCTTATAAATTTTGGCTCCTATCAATAACTACTACCACTTCACTTATGCCTTTACATAATTTAATAATCCATAGCCTCATCATGAAGGAACCCTTCCTTTGACTCAACTCTATCAAATGCAATTTGTGGTGCTTAGCATTGTGTTAGGCTCTTATTTATCCTACCTTATCCACCAGTAGTCCATAATCCCAATGAATATGCGATTATTACATCATCTTATTACTATTTAATAATATTGGGAGCCACACTCTCACCATTTTATGAGAAATTTGAGCCACACTCTCTTCATTTTATGAGTTAAACCATTCTACATTTGTTAATGCCCCATTAAGTTGAGATGTTAAAAAACCCAAAAACATTCAAAACAAATAAAAGACATAAAATTTGGAAAAGGCTTACAATATCCCTATGACATATCAAGCTAGAAAAACCTAAGCAATTTAAAATTATTTACAATCTCTTAGAGATATAAAGCCCCAAAATCCAAAAACATTTGTCTTGACCTAAAACTAGTCAACAATTGTCAATCGACCCACTTTGGGGCAACCTTATTCATTAAGAAAATTCTCTTAGAAACCATTTGGATGTGTCTTTCCCAAATCTACTCTATATGGGCAAATTCATATTTTATTCCCATTCACACTTTTAGGCAAAGTATCTATGGGGGTGTGTCCTTCCTTTTGCATGTATCCTTCTTTAGGAGCACCATCTAATAACACTTTTAGGATAAGTATATTTGGGGTTGTGTCCTTCCCACTGCATGTATCCTTGCTTAGGGGAACCATCCAATTTTCACTTTTAGGCTAATTATCCTTGGGGGTGTGTCCCTCCCTTTGCATTTATCCTTGCTTAAGGGTACCATCCAATTCCCACTTTTAGGCCAATCTCACAGTTTTTATCCTAATAGGGAAAATCAAAGTGTTTATCTTATGTTGGGATATCTTATCCCCACATACTATTCTATAGAATTATTTGGGGGAACCATTTGTTTCTCATTCCATTGAGCGTTCACATGTAGGTATTGACTTGGTTAATGACAAGATGCTTTCTAAAAAAATTATTTCCAAGCTTTGTCTATGTTTGTTTACTTAATTATTTTTTTGTTTGTTCGTTTATATATTTATTTGCTTTCATTGTTGTTGCCTTGAAATTGTGCATTTTACATGAGTCCATCCATTGGCATACATCAGCATTACCATCATGGTTTTTATCATTGTGCATTTTTATTAATTGTCTATTAGATTGGGAGTCAGACCTTATGCTTATGACATCCAATGATATCATGATTTGTTTATAATTATGGTACAAAATGTCACATACAAAATCAGAAATTGGGCCATTAGATCTTATGAGTGATGTTATCAGTAGTACTTCCCCTTGTTTAATTTATCATTTATCCCTTATTCCTTGATCAATGTCAAGTTCATTGACCATTTTGGTTGTATCAATGCTAATCAGGATGAACATCTATGCATTGGTAGGTACAATTAAATCATCTAATTGATAAATTCTTCTCCATATTTTACTCTTCTATTCTCTTATTCATTACTCATTCCATTTTATACCACTTCTAGGAGAACTACATTAGCCTAAGGTCCATTTGGAATATGTAGGCAATGGTTGGATACATGACATATCTTGGGTCAGCGTGGCCACCATTATTTTTCAATCCCCATTATTTTCTTTTGAACATATCTTCACTATGTGTATCTTCATGTGTTTGGTTGTTTATGGCTTCTTCAGTCTTTGAAAATTCATTATACCATCACACCTATGTTTGTGCATGCTCATAGTTAATCTATGTAATAGGTTATATCCTTGAGTTATTATTTCCAATCTACCCTACTAGGACACAATCATTTTATCATGATCAAATCTGCTCTACTAGGGCAAAATCATTGTTTCATCTAGACTACCCTCTAGGGTAGGAATATGTACCTATTGGCTTGTAAAAACCTATGGTTGTCAACACATTCATTTTATTCTCATCATTGGAAATCAACATGTGCAAGCATTGGCTCAATTGGATTAATCTCATCCATGGTTTAGTTTCATTCCTCTTCTTGTTTTTTTTTTTGAGGCACCATCCATCAACCTTATATTTCATCAAATCCTTCAAGGGGGCATCATAGGCTTCCCAAACTTTGTTTGGAGCATCATTTTTCAAACATTATCTTCATTTTCTTCTTAATGACTTTTTCATTATTTGAAAAGATGTTATTATGCCTATGTATAACAATGCCTTCTCAAATAAGGAAAAAATGTCGACACTCCTTTTTGGCCACTTCCATGTCTAAATGGACTTCAAATCAATTTCTAGCAAATAATGCAAATTAAACCTATAAATCACTGAAAGACCCAAATTCTTCTACATACTTGGTATGCATTTTTGGGAATGTATTAGCACATCCCTAACTAGGTTAATGTAATATACGCAACTATCAACTTCACTTAATTCATCCCAAGTCAAATTTTTATTATGTAAGAGATGTTTTGGGATTAATTAGGTTGAATAGTTTTTTGACTTTTAAAAGTCACTTCAATTCTCATTAATTTAATTAAACTTGTTTAATTATCCTAATCTTATTTTAATAGGAAAATCCATAACTTTTGTAATTTCCTATTTTTTAAATTCACTAATTGAATTTATTCCTCAACTCTCATGACAAATGGCAAAGTGAATCATGGAGAATTAATGAATTTATATTTTTAAAATTTGATAAATTCAACTAAAATATCTCAAAAGGTGAAATCATGCCAAATGTTTAATCCACTTAGAATTGAGTGGGAGACATAATCATTCTTGACCCATGTCTCTCACATGGCCCTTTATTTTCATCCATTGATCTTAATCTTAAGATACACAGTCACAATTGAAGTTATTTATGGCCACACATATTGATATTGAGATGGATGGTCACAAATCATTCTCTTCATTTCTAAAAAACTATAAATACCCAAGTCATGACTATTCTTTAACAAGCTTCTTAAGCCAAACTTATAATGTTGAATTGTTGAGAGATAACTTCAATAGACCAATACATGCCAAGGCTAAAACCATAGCGGACAAAGGGGATGTGTTGCCCACATAGCAAGATCATCTATAAAGACTCCATTTTGGACATAAGGTAAGCAATCCAACTACCATTCAATAAGTAATTTGGAGCTACAAGGAAGGTGAAAGTGATTTGCCTTTTATCCTTTTAGTTGTCTTTACATTTGGTCTTATTATCATCAAGCTCCCTTAGTATCTAGGCTTGGGAATGCTTTATATCAATCTTGTTTTTAGATGATTGATGCTAATAACAAGTGACTAATACATATTTTCCCTTGTATTCCTATTGTATACAACTACCAAAATGTCAGTAACTCATCTGATACCCCTATTACATCAATACCTTCAAGCACTACCATGGTACTAAAAACCTTTGAGTTCCTTTTTCAAGAGTAAAATGAACCTAAAAAGGCCACTAAATAGGTTCCTAATTTCCAATAGTACCAAAAAAATAATTACACTCTTAGGATTCAGACACAAAAAAAACCCTCACTATATCCACTTCCTCGAATAATGGTTCAATTTATCCCAATCCTAAGGATAAAAATTATCCTCCACCTCCAAAGGATAATGAACCCAAACCTTTTGTAGAAGTACAAAATGTTCCTAGTATAACTAATTAAAACATGGCAAAATATATGATAAGTATCAAAGTGAACATCATGTTGCATGATCTAGCCCAAATGACTGAGCAAAGTGATCTCCTCATAAAATATTTGACAAATAAACTAGCCCAGCCTAATAAAAATAATGTACACACTAATGTTATGATACACAAAAAAAAGTTGAGGTCCCTCATTTCCTCTTCACATTATGATTATTTGAGAATAATTTACATAATTACCTAGTTAATTTGGAGCCTTAAAAAACATCATGCCTACTAGAATATACAAAATATTATGACTAAACCCTATAAAATATGATAATATAGGAGTCCATCTATATAACTATGAGGTCAAGGTGGTAGGAAAACTCTTGAACATACATATGTAGTTGGAATATGTACCCAAAGTCTAATAGTTCATGGATATTTAGGTTGTAGATATACCTGAAGCATATAAGATGCTACTCAATGGGGAATGGTTAAAAACATTAAATAGGTATATGGCCATAGAATTTTCACACATATGGTTTCCTTAGAGAGTTGTATCCAACCATATCCATATTGATAGGGAACCTCAGATGAAACACATGATCATGTAATATAATACAATGAATGAAAAAGTAAACATATTATCTTCTAATATTGGCATTTATACTTTTCCCATAGAACATTTGAGGAGTAAGGATAATAAATACCCAAAGTTGTTAGGCTTTTGGTCCCTATAATTTTATGGGGCCCATTATAAGTAAGTTTCTAAATTTTATATTATATTAATCAACCCATAAGGAAAACAACACTTTTCATCATATAGGCTATACTTCCCTTGCATGGACAACCTCACAAAATATGAAACCTTGATCTTAGGCCTAAAATTTTATATAAATCATAAGGTCAAAGATCTAAGGGTGTATGGGGACTCTGAATTATTGATCAACAAATTCATAAGTAGGTTTCAATGTAAATTATCTTACTTATGGAAATACAAGCATCGAGCATAAGATCTGATAGAAACATTTAAAGCCTTCAATGTCCTCACTATCCTTAGAGAAGAGAAAAGGTTATTGGTTCCTTTGCAACCTCTACTACAAATATATCCCCCTTAGATGAATCAAGATTGAAACACTTTACCATAAAACTCATAGCATGCCCCTCAGTCCTAGACAATGTTGAAATTTTTTAGGTTTTTGATAATAACCACCAATTATTAGACTTCCTAAATAGAGTATTTAGTGCTCAGTATATAGATGAGAAGGATATAGATAACCCCCTTAATTAGGATTATGATGAGAATGGTATCATGAACTTAAGAGAAAACTATATTTAAAAGGGTATGATTTCACTCAAAAGGGTGTTTGACTTGGATAGATCCACATACAAACTAAATAAATTAGCTTGTGTCAACCAACGATCACACACGATCAACCTAACATCAACTAATCAACCCAAGGATGTCAACATAGGTCTTGATTGTACTCTAATTAAATTAAATCAAGAGGTTACTTTTGTAATATAAATACAAAATTACCTAGATGTACAAGGACATGAATGTCTTTGATCCAAGTGTAATAACACACACTATCCCACTTCAAAAAGGACAAAAACCATTTGGGCAGAGATAATGACCCATAATCCCTATCTTAGAACCACTTATTCATAAATAAGTTCATAAATTTCTCGTGATTGGGATTATTTCCCAATCTACCATTCTACTTAGGTCATCAGTCTAGTTCCAGTTCACAAGAAAAATGGAGAAATTAGACTGTGTCAATCTTAAGAATATAAACTAGGCATTAGAAAAGGATAATTATCCTTTACCCTCCTTGGACAAGGTGATTCAAATGGTGAGTGGCTCTCAGATGATGTTAATTTTGGATGGATTCTTAGGGTACATCCAAATCTTATTAAAATAAGAAGACAAAGTCAAGACTACCTTTATGACAAAGTGGGGCACCTTCAACTAGAAATAGATGCCATTTGGCCACATTAATGTTGGAGGAACTTTCAAGAGATATATGGACTTCACCTTCAATGGATTAATTGATAAATTCATAATAATATGCATGGATGATCTAACTATCTTTTTAAAACATAGTTCTGATAATGTTCACCACTTGTATAAAATATATGAGATATGCAAGAGGTATTATATCTTCTTTAAACCAAATAAGAGTGTCTTTGGCATCACAAAAGGTAATATCTTGGTCACATCATCACTAAATAAGGTATCTCCATTGACCCTAAATAGGCTAGTGAAATTTCAAAATTACCTTTCCCTGACAATAAGAAAGAACTAAAGTCATTTTTTGGTAAGATTAATTTCATACGCAAATTTATATCTAGTTTCAAAAAGATTTTTAGAAAGTGGAATGGACCCCCTAGCTAAATATGACTTTCAATAAATTAATAATTCCATCATGTAAGCATCAGTCCTAATCAACCTAGACTACATAAAGTATTTCCACCTCTATTCCTTCACCTTTAAACATACCATAGATGTTATGGTTACTCAAAAGGTTAGTGAAGAATAAAATTTTATATCCTTCATGAGTATGAATGTGAAGGATTCCAAATTAAACTACTCCACATTGGAAAATCATGCTTATGCTTTAGTAAAAGTTGTGAAGAAGTTTTTGAATAACATCCTATGAAACAAAGTGTATGGCATTATCTTTGACCTGACCATAAAGCTTATGTTAGGACATAATAAATTGGGGTAACATATATGTCAATGGGTAGCCAAGTTATAAGAGTATGACATAGAAATTAAACTTTCTAGAATGGTAAGAGGTCAAATTCTTACTCATTTAATCATAGAGGTTAACCCTAATATCACTATGGTTAAATTGGATCAATTAGAGATGGCACCCAAGACTATTATGATTCATTTATCCAATATCTACTTTATGGAAATCATTTTTCAAGGCTAAATAAAGCACAGAGAATATCTCTCAAGATGAAGACATCTCACTATATACTAAAAATAGGAGTGTTCTATCACAAAAACAATGAGGGTATATATCTATGATGTTTGTTAGAAGATGAGGCCAAGGAGGTTATGATCAGCTTCCATGAAATTTTAGGAAGCAACCACCCCTCAAGAACAATGACTACTCACAAAATTTTGTGAGATGAGTATTATTATCTCACCATATTCAAAGATACACATAGTCATGTTCAAATTTGTCACTAGTGTCAAAGCTTCACTAAAAGAGACATTCACACAAAAATTCCCCTCCAGTCTATGATAGAAGATCATCCTTTTTCTCAATGGGGACTTGATTTAATTTGGGTCATCAATCCTAATTCCTCAGTTGGTCACAAATTCATACTCACTACAATTGGTTACTACACAATATGGACATAATCCATAGCCACAAGAAGGTGCTAAAATTCCTTGAATAAAATATAACATGTAGTTTAGCATACCAATATCATTGATCTATGGAAATGGAACTAATTTTTAACAATCTCAATTCACTAAGTGGGTTTATGAAAACAATGTCACACTAAAGTTATTATCAAATTACTATCCATATGGAAATGAGATAGTTGAATCCACTAATAATAATCTAATGGACATGATCAAGAAGTTGGTTGAGAATCAACCCAAAGACTGACACTCACTACTAAAATATTTACTTTGTGATGTTCACACCAGATACAATCAAGCTCTAAAAAAATCACCTTGCCCACTAGTATATGGCCTAGAACCTATATTCCTAATGACCTTCAAGTTTCCCACCTACAAGTTTATGTAGGATTAAAAGTTCATGCCTAATCATTGTAAGTGAACATGATTAATCTATTTACAATCTTCATGATTTGTATAACTATGATATAGCCCCATGATTTCTATTTATTTATCTTTCACAAATTTTATTTTTAAAATTTAGCACTATTGTGCTTTAAACTTTTTCTATACTTAATTTATTTTTAGGTACTAACTTTTTATTTCAAAAAAGTCAAAAGCATCCCAAAGTCATAGAGTCAACATCTTGGGGTCTAGTTGGCACCCTTCAAGAGGCTATTTCTCATAGGTAAGTGTCCCTTCCTTTATAAGATGATTTGTAATGACTTAGCCTTTTAGACATTTATCAAGTCCTGGAATTATTAGAGTAGAGTATGATATAGGATCCCTAATATAATCAAGGATTACCACATGTACCTTTATACACCTAAGAGATAGTCTAACTAGTTGTATCTTAGAGCTATCAAAGCATAGTATAATATGAGAGCCAAAATATAATCAAGGATCACCTTGTTTACCTTCATACATTTTGGAGATAGTCTGCCCAATCACACCTTGGAGCTATAAGAGCATAGTAAAATTTGGGAGCCTCGATCCAATAAGGAATAACCATGTGTACTTTTGTACACCAAATAGAGAGTTTTCCTAGTTATGTCTTGGATTTATCAAAGCATAGTGTAATCTGAGATTCCCAATCTAATCAAATATCACTGTGTGTACCTTCATACACCTATAGGACTATATACCTATAAAATTCCCATTACACTAGGTCAATAAAATCACCTCTTAGGATTGTTATAGTAAAAAATAACACCTTTTTTTAGTCCAAGCACATCCTGGGTGCCATAAGGGCCAAAGCTAGGCAATGCCTACCAACACTTTGCATTTATTGGCCCACCTAGGTAGGTAACAATTCAAAACCTAGATGGGTACCATTATCACTAGCCAATCTAATTAAGGCATGTTCCATAAAATCAAATCTAAGAAAAAAATAGAATGGTTAATTCAAAATGGTGCCATAAATTTAGATCTTGGCTCATGTGTTGTGATCTCCCAGCACCATTATTGTCAAGATATTTTAGAACATTATAAGGTCCCATCTAAATTGAGCTCATAATTATCTATTCTTTATGACCCAAATTTCTATGAACCCTTTTCTTGAGTATCCTTGATATCTCTTGAAATGCATCTCTAAAGGTATCCTATACACAAGAGATTAAGTTATAACAGGTCTATGAAAATCTGGGGGAGTTGAGAAAAAAGTAATGGAAACTTCCACCTCCAACCCTAAACCAAAGCATGAGTGTATGGATACTACATTCCTCTAAGGGATCACATAGTATAATCACTACAATGAAAACTTCAAATTAATTAAATACATCTATTTTCCTATCAAATATGATGAGTCCAAGGATGATGATGTCAAAAGTTACCAATGAGCTCATTACAGTTAGGGATTCAGGCCTCCACAAAGATACTTCTAAACCTGAGGTTTTCTCATATGGGTATCTCTTCACCAATTTGTTGAGAACTTCTAAGTACACCAATGATATAGTTCACTCATTCAACATTAATCTCTAAATTACAAACATACCTAGGATAATAATCAAGATATATTATAACCTCATAGAGTTCAACATCTCCTATGAAAATAAGATCATTTCTAGGTGGATGAAGATGCACAACATCTATGATACTCTAAAGGATTGGGTTGAGGACAAAAACCACTAGGTCAAAAATGAGAATGTTAAATCTTATATCATCAAGACCTTTAGATAATGGGTTTGAGTTGGAATGTTGTTTCTCAACTTCTTATATGGGACAAGCGACATTGTTCAGGTGAATAAGTATTGAGTCCCTCTGCTCAATATCATCCTTAAAGGAAAGTAGGTTTCAGATCTTAGGGACCTCATTACCTTTAACCTATCTTAGTAGGCCCCCAAATTTCATGCCAAGTTCAACTTCTACATGTCTTTTTGATGTTTTTTATTTTTCAAGTAATTCATCCACATAATCTTTAACAATCTTGTGCATATAGTCATGGAATATGTGTGTCGTAGCTCTCTTATAAGTGGCCTATGTATTATTTAATCTGAAAGGCATGAAAAAATAACAAAATGTTCTCCATGGTGTGATAAATGACATATTTTATTGGTTGGCATGGTTTATCTTGATTTTATTATATCCAAAAAATTGTCCATTAATGATAACATTTCATATCCAGTGGTAGATTAAAAAGTCATGTCAATATTTGGCAATGGAAAATCATCTTTGAGGCATGCATTGTTTAATTCCTGATAGATTTTATAACATTTAGTGTCTCTATTTGGTTTTTTAATTGGTACTATATTATATATCCACTCAAGATAATCCAAAACTCAAATAAAGACTACATCCACTTTAAATTTATGTTTTGACTACCAATGTTACTTTTGGATGCATTTTTCTAAATTATTTCTTGACAAACTTTGCATCTGGGTAGAGCACTATGTTATGCATTATTTTTTAGGATCAATTCAAGGCATATATTTATAAGAACATGCAAACAATTATGGATAATCATGTAAAACTTGTCGAAGAGTTTCATCCTCATCCTTGTTTAATATGGCCACTATAAGTACTAGTCATGGATATTTATTTGTTCCATGGTATATTCTATTATTTATTCATTAATAAGAGTTGATTTTTATTCCATATATGGTGTTGTAGGAATGACATCCAGACCATATTCTCTAATTTTTTTAGTGGTATCCTTAATGTCTTTGATGTATGTTTGGTTTTTTTTTTAATGGGGAAACCTATTATGATGTTAAAAGGAGGGAAGATCCTCATATGTATCAAGGTATTCTAGTAAAGATTCATCATTATAAAACTCATATAATTTAAAAATTTATAGAGGATTTGTATTGTCTATCATTTTTAGGTATGCCAACTATAATTTAGATGTAATATGAAATTATTAAGTTGGCTTAGGTTGTGATTTGAGGAAATGTGTATAAATAGTGAGTGGTTTAGATGATTATTTCTTTGATTAGTTAGAATCTTCAAAATATCCAAGTCCGTATCTCCCTTTTGTCTAAACTACTTGAATGGGGATAATTATTTCTTATGCATGTGTTCCTAATCATTTTCCTATATATCCCATTTTATATAAATATTTAAGTTTGAATCCTATTGAATAAAATTTGTTGATAATAATATTGGAGTAGAAGATAAACTTGGTGACTCTGTTGATTTGAATTTATACACATGTGGTTGCATATGAGGAATGTAGTGATCCTTACATTGAGTTAACACATTGTATTAAATGGATCTTGATCCAAAAGGAATGTGTGTGTGTGTGTGTGTGTGTGTGTGTGTGTGTGTGTGTGTGTGTGTGTGTGTGTGTGTGTGTGTGTGTGTGTGTGATCCTTAGTGACTAAACTTTAAACATTCATGTATAGTAAATGGGACTATGTTCATATCATGTATCTATTGTCTCCATATAATAATATTATATTTTAGGTCATTAGGCATGACCTAACCAATGGTACCTATCATATAAGGACTCATAATTATATGTAATGTACTTTATCTAAGTATTATCCATGAAATATTATCAAATCCTCAAATGTTCATGTATGAATAATTACAATATTGTGTCTATATACACATTAAATTTAGGGAAAATATATTACAAATATTTAATTCTGATCTATTATCAACAAGAATCCATTTAAAAGTTTAATTGTGTACAAAAATGTGGATATATAATTTTATATGTTTATTTATGATATTATTTGGAGGTGAGCCTTCTCTTTTAAAAGAAATACTTTCTTCCATCTAGGGTAAATTATTTATAATAAAATTAACATAAGGTAGTTTTGCGTTACTTGGTAAAATAGTGTTGTGTAATGCTTCATAAAGAACATTTGTATACATTGGAGTTGTTTGAATCAACTATAAAATGGATATCTTAGAATTAATATTATATAATTTATCCATAATATCACACCCTTTTGATGGATATACCTACTTTGTGGGAGGTGGTGGGGGTTGAGGAGGAACATGTTTACCACCCTCCTTTTGCCATGGTGGATGAGGTATCCACCCTTGACTAGTAGTGAATGTATGAACCACATATTATAATATGATTAGTGGTAAAATAATTATATTAGGAGGGAAAAACTAATTCATATATGTCATTTGGTATCTATTAGTGATAGATAATAGCTCATATTGGATATTCATAATTTCATTAGCTTGATTATCATATCTATCATGAATACTCTCTTCAATGTGCATTTAGTTTTCAAGGGTTACATTAGCATAATAATCAATAGTTTCTATATTATATATAAGTATTCTCTATAGGAATTACACATTATCTATCACTATACCTTAGAGGAAAATAATAAGTAACCTTCTTGGGTGACATGCAAAATATATAAAAAGGAAAATGAGTGTAACTAGAGAGGGTGTTTTTGCTTTGGGCTCTCACATTTATTGATCCTAGTAATAAATAGTGAATAAAATCATGAAAGCATTAACTACAGAAGATTTCACATTTCTTGTAGACACACTATCCTGCCTCATGGGATATTTTGAGAGTAACTTCTCAGGGCTAACCACTTACTAGTGCACTACAAGAATAAACAACTGAAGGCTTCCTGTGGATGAAAAATAAACCCTAGGCATTTTTGATATACCTTGAGGTATGTGGAAACTAAAATCCATATATAGTGTTGTCTAATGGCTTGAGTATTGGGTAAGTACCCCTCACACCACTGCATAGATAAAATTAACAACTACATTCCTGAGAATGACAACTCCTATGAGTTTTAAAACTGTCAAAATATAATTTTTAGGAAATCAATGCAAAAAGAAAAATGAAATCAAAAAAGAAGGCTAAGAAACAAAGGTTTGGGTTCATCAATATGTTTTACCCTATTTTTGATATAAAAAAATTGTTTGTTATGTGAATATATAGGTATAAAACTAAAAATATCAAAATGTTAAATATGTAAAATAATTAACTTTTTTGATTTTAGGAAATTGCTAAATATGGAAAGAGTTATTTTGGGAAGTATTGAGAAGAAATATATTTATCTTGAAAAATAATCTTTATTTACTGTTAGCGCTATTTGACTATGAAAATTAGAAGAGGTGACTATGTAAGCTCAGTATCAAAATCAGAAATAGAAACTATATTTGGACAAGCCTATTATAGGTGAATGGTGGAGCAATGTAATTTAGTTTGTTGATTATGAAATCATCCTATTTGACTATGGCATATGGTAGACAAGAAAAGATAGAGAAGTTAGACTTATGGAAGTAACAAATTAGAGGTAGAAATAAAATATAAATATGGATACAAATGCAATAGGTGGATAGTGGCATAGTGAACCTAAATCTATAGACTCTAAACTTGTCTCAATTTATTTTGTGTAAAAGAGGATCATTGCACTTGTTGTGCATGTCAATTTTGGGTAATCTGAGATATCACAACTAGGGTTTTTCTACACATAAATTATTATTTGTCTTCTCTTGTATTTTATGTTAAGCATGTGATACACTGGGGGGATGAATCAGTGTATAATAAAACTTTAAATTTTATATATTAATATTCACAAAGAAAGCATTAACATAAGATGTAATAATTAAGTAACACAAGATTTACGTGGAAAATCCTTTCTTAGGAAAAACCACAAAGCAGAGCTAATTGGATCTACCATCTAAATGCAGTCATAAAATAATAATCCTTTTACAAAATTAAGCACTAACCTACTTGGAGACACCAATCCCCACCACTAATCACCAACTTAGCAAGAGACACCAATCTCTTTGTTTTGAGGAACCAACCTCTACTGAAACAATCTTCCACTTTACTATTGTTACTTCATCAATGAATAATGGAAAATTCAATCTCCTCTTCTTCTTCTCCACAAAAATCTACTTATACTTGAATGATGGAAAGAATTATTTCTCATATGTTTTCCATCTTCTATTTTCCTTATATAGCCTCTAAAGGATCTTCATAAAGGAGGCATCCCATCCAAGAGGCACCTCTTCACCAAAATATGTATCCATTGGCATTTATGTTGACATTTCTATCAATAAATCTGTTGACAATTCCAACAATATGTCTGTTGACAATTTTGTTGGCAAATTCATTGACATCAATTTAAATTCCTTTTAACTTCCATTGATAATTATATTGACATTAATTACAATTCTTTTGAAATCAATGACAATATTCCAATAATCTCCCCCTTTTTTCATTGATGGAAATCTTATATAAAACTAGTACTTGAATTCCCCCTTGTTGTAGGCCCCCTCCTTTGATCCCCTTATCTTTAATTTTCCCCCTTTGACATCACTGGCAAAGAGACATACAAATCAATCATAATGTACATCACCAAAATATCCATAGAGCTGAATAATGCAATGATTAGCTTCCCCTTAATTTGTGCTTCTCTTGACAAATTTAATGACTAGATGAAGAATGGATCACTCTCAATTTCTATCTTAGAAACTCAAAATTTTATTTTGGGAGGGGCTTCATGAAGATATCTGCTAGCTATTATTTTGTGGCAACGTAATCCATCTTTAATTTCTGATCTATAACTTTTTCTCTTAAAAAGTGATACTTGATTGGAATTTGTTTTATTCTAAAGTGCATAATCGGATTCTTCAAAATGTTTATTACACTAGTGTTATCATAAAGTATTGAGATTGGATGTTCATATTCTATCTTAAAATATTTCAATATCTACTTTATCCAAAGGACTTGTGTATGACAAGACACTGCTACCATACATTCTGCTTCATTCATAGATAAAGAAATGGAAGGCTATTTTTTTATTAGCCATGAAACTAAATTTTTATCAAGAAATAATGTTCCTCCACTTGTACTCTTTTTGTCATTAACACTTCCTACCTAATCTACATATGTGTATTTTGTTAGTGTGAAATCTTCACCTCTTGGATACCACAAGCCATAATCCAAAGTGCTTTTTAGATATTTGAATATCAATTTGACTGATTGCATATGTGTTTTTTTGGGGGCTGTTTGAAAACATGTTACCAAGCTTACAGCTTGCATGATGGTTGACCTTGATGTCATGGTGTATAAAAATCTGCCAATCATGGATCTATAAAGTGTTTGATTCACTTCAGGAGATTCATCATCTTTACTTAACTTGCATCCTGTAACCATAGGTGTGTAATCTTCCATTCTGAACTTCTTCAACACCTCTTTTATATACTAGGTTTGGGAGATAAATATTCCTTTGTTATATTGAGAAATTTGAAAATCAATAAAAAAATGACAATTCACCCAACATGGACATTTCAAACTCTTTTTTCATATCTTTTGCAAATGCTTGGGACATTCATTCACGTTCTCCTCTAAATATGATATCATCCACATACACTACAATAATCAACTAATTCTCACCTTTAGTCTTGATATAGAGATTACTATCTATAACTTCCCTTTTAAAACCTTGTTCTTGTAGATATTTATCAAGCCTTAAATACCAAGCTCTGGGGCTTGCTTTAGTCCATATAGTGCCTTATTCAAACTGCACACATAGTCCTTATTTTCTAATAGAAGAAAACCTTATAGTTGTTAAATATATACTTCTTCCTCTAACTTGCCATTTAGAAAAGCATATTTCACATTCAGTTGATAAACTTTGAAGTTATTAAAAATAACATATGCCAAGAACATTCTAATGGATTCTAATCTCATAACAAGGGAAAAGGTTTCTTCAAAATCAATACCTTCTACTTGAGCATACCCATTTCAAACCAATATTGCTTTATTTATTGTTACTTGGCTATCTTCATTCAACTTACTCATGAACACCCACTTGGTACCAATTACATTCCTATCTTTTGGTCTAGGAATGAGTTCCCATGTCTCATTCTTTTTAATTTGATTTGATTCTTCTTCCATAGCATCGATCCAATTCTTGTCATTGCTATCTTTTACAAAAATTTGGGGCTCTATTTTGGATAGCAAGGAGAAGTTTACTTTCTCAGGTGTGCCTATAAATTTTCTTCTAGTTTATACCCCAACATCAATATCACCAATAATTTGACTTTTAGAATGATGCTTTTATACAAATTGAGATGGTGCCTTTGTATCTTTTTTCTCCATTTCTTCTTATTTTTCTAATTCTTCTTCTTATTTGAAGTCTAGATCCTCTGAATGGTCATTTTTTTGTGCATTTACTTTCTAAGGCCTTGTTTCATCCATATTTACATTGGAATTTTATATGATTGTTTGCAGCCTTTTATTATAACATCTATAAGCTTTACTTTTTGAGGAATGTCCAAGAAAAATACCTTCATCATCTCTTGAGTCAAACTTTCCTAAGTCTTCTTCATCTCTCTTAATGAAGCATTTGCTCCCGAACACTTCAAAATATTTGATTGATGTTTGTTTACTCTTCCATAACTCATAAGGGGTTTTGTTATTATTTACTCTGATTTGCCTTTTATTCAAAATGCAAATTATAGTGTTAACTGCTTCTCTCTAAAACATGTCTAATAGCTTAGATTCATTTAACATATTTCTATCTATTTCTTGAATAGTTAGATTCTTTATTTATATAACTCCATTTTGTTGTGGAGTCCTTACAACTAAGAATTGACTTTTTATTCTATGTTGCTCACAAAAATCATTGAATTCATTTGAGAAGAACTCACCTCCTCGATCTGATCTCAATCACTTGATCTTTAAATTCATTTCATTTTCAACCAAAGATTTAAAATATTTAAACTTCTCAAATGCCTCAAATTTTTATTTTAGAAAGGAAACCCATGTCATTCGGGAATAATCATCAATGAGAAACATAAAGTAGCTCTCACCTTGTATACTTTATGTTCTTATAGTCCCACAAAGGTCTGTATGAATTAGTTTTGATGGCTTGGTGGTTGAGTACTCCTTTTACTTGAAACCCACTCTTATTTGTTTTCTATGCTAACACTACTTGAAAATAATGTTTGATGGTTTTGTAATCTTTGGCATATCTCTTACAGCTTTCCTAGTGCTGATTTTCACTAGATTATCAAAGTTAATATGTCCCATCCCTCTATTCTATATCTATCTTTCATCAATTTGACTCATGTAGCATTTCTTTCCCTTAACTTCACTAAGTATGTAGAGGTTATTTGTTACTATGTGTGCATCTACAACTAATTTTCTTGTGTCTATTTTCCTAATCTCACAACCTTGAGCATAAAATGTGAGAGTGTGTCCTTGATCACAAATTTGACTGAAACTTAGAAGGTTATGCTTCAATCCTTCAACATACAATACATTTTTTGTTTTTATTTTTCCATTATCAAGGCTAAGGGTACCTTTTCCACCTATTTTCTTTGTTGCATTATCTATTAATTTTACCATGCCTTCACTCATTTGCTTCAAGGAGATAAATTTGCTCTTATCCCCAGTCATGTGACTTGAGCATCCACTATCAATATACCATTGTTTCCCTTCATTTTGTGCATAAAAATTTGTTTGTACAGGCATAGATTTCTCTTTGTCCTAATTAACTTCATCTTTCTTCTGTTTCTAGATTTTTGTAGGTTCTCTTTTCTTTACCACAGCAAGATCATTCACTTTATTATTTTGTCTAGGGGGTTATATAACAACACTTCTAAATAACCATGTTATATGTCCATAGTTATTAAAATTATAACATACAATGATATTCTCTTTGTAATTCGATAACAAGGTAAAAGAGTTATAGTTTCTACTTGAAATTCTATAAGTACTTCTGTCATTATCCCATGCATACATATTTCTTGCATGTGTCCTACAGTCCATTTCTCTATGCCTAAATAGATTACATCAAAAAAATAACCAAATAAATAATGTTGGAACCTGGACATGTGTACCTAACTTAGAGGAAATAAATTTTTGAATGTGTCCTTGTTATCTTTTGGAGGATTTTTTTTTTGTGGGACTTTATTCTCTTTCTTCTTGTTGATAGGACTGTTGAGAACATCTTCATGGCTTTTTTTCTTTTCCTCATTTACCTTCTTTGGTGGCTCTTTATGATCTTCTTCGTTGGTCATCTGATTTTATTTATATCCAAGACCAATCATTATAAATGGTGACATCTACCCATTTATGATATCATCTAATATCTTGGTACTCTTTTAAAATTTGAGGCTTTTGTTCAGCTTGGTGGTTATTTTCTCTAGTTCCTTCCTCAATGAGACAATCTCAGATTCTAACCTCTCACAATTTTCTTCCTTTTTGCTTAATTGGATTCGCACCACCTCTTCAATCCTTTTTGCTTCTTCAAGTTGAATCTTGAGATTGATGATAATTATTTCGTATTCCTCAAGGTCTTGAGACATTTTTGCTCTTGAATCACAACCTTCTTTTTCATATTTCTACAGCTACAATTTCTACTTCAAATTTATTTTCTTAAGTTGTTTGATCTTGCTTAAGGCACAAATGAATTATTTTTCAAGATCTACCTCTCCTTTAGCTTAAACATCTTCTTCCTCTTCCAATCTATTTTTTCTTTTAGAGGCATCATTTTTTATTTCTATAGCCATGAACATAGTTTATTCTCTATCACTATCTGATATGCTCTCATCATTTTCCTCAGTTGAGCTACTACCCTTTTTGGAATAGAGGATTTGCTTTTGCTTACCAAACTTTTTCTTATATTCATTTTCTTTGAATCTTTTCTTGTATTGAAGTTTTTTTTCCTTCATATTCCTTTCCTCATTATGATTTTCCTCATCATTGTTGTCATCCTTATGTGGACACTTAGAAGCAAAATGTCCTATTTTACCATAATTAAAACATTTAAAAGGTAGATTACCTTTGCATTTGCTTGATTGTTTCTTAAGATTTCTTACAAAAAGGGCCTCCTTTTCATCTTATCCATCACTGATGTCATTGCTCGATTAAGATTCTTTATTCTTAGTTTTATTTGAAGCTTTAAAATTTGATTCCCTCTTATATGGCTTTTCCTTTTTAGTTCTCATTTCATACTCCATAAGAATCCCATACAACTCATCCATTGTTAATGAGTCTATATTTTATTTATTCAATATTCAAAACTTTTACATCAAATCTCAAGGGAAGTGACCTTAGCACTTTTTGAACGATCATGGATTCTTCAACCTTATCATTGAGTCCTCGGATGGTGTTAACAATATCATCCACATGAAGAATACATGCCACAAAATTTTCTTCATCTTTCATTTTAAAGCTCTAAAACTATCTCCTATGAGTTTGGAGTTTTGTCTTCTTCACTTTCTTGTCAACCTCATAGATGTGCTAAAGTTTGTCCCACATTTATTTTATTGAATCACATTGCATAATCTTGACAAACTCTGATTCTGATAAGCCACACAAAATAGCATTCATGGATTTGTCATTATTCTCACTAACCTTCTTTATGGATAGATCCATTGGTGGAGTTGTTGGCATAACATATCCATTCACCACTATTAGCTAGATATCAAAACCAAGGGCCATTAAATAATTATGCATCTGTATACTCCAGAATGCATAGTTTGTTCCATCAAACAATAGAGCCTTATTTTTGGAGAAACCTTCTTATACATGATAAATATTCATGTTTGATCTAAGGATCTACCTTCCAATGGTTAAAATAATTCTAAAGGAACCACTCAGATACCAATTGTTAAGCACATGATACACTGAGAGGGGGGTGAATCAGTGTATAATAAAACTTTAACTTTCTGAAATTAATATTCACAAAGAAAGCATTCACACAAGATATAATAATTAAGCAACACAAGATTTACGTGGAAAACACTCTCTAAATAAAAACCACAAAGTAGAGATTCTTGGATCTACTGTCCAAATCCAACTGTAAAATAATAATCCTTTTACAAAATTTTGTAGGCACTAACCTACTTGGAGACACCAATCCTCACTACTAAACACCAACTTAGTAAGAGACACAAATATCTTTGTTTTGAGGTATTGACCTCCATTTAAATAATTTTTCACCTTACTATTGTTTATTCATCAATGAATGATGGTAAATTCAATCTCCTCTTCTTCTTCACAAAAATCTGCTTATGCTTGAATGATGGAAAAAATTATTTCTCATATGTTTTCCAATATTCTATTCACCTTATATAGCCTCAAAAGGCTATTCACAAATGAGGAATACCATCCAAGAGGCACCTCTTCAAAAAAAATGTGTCTATTTGTCAGGGACCTAGAACAACAAACATGCTCTGATACCAACTGTCAGGATCCTACTCTCCCCAATAAGAGTATATATGATTACCTCTTGTATAAGCAACTAAACATGAAATTTAACTAAAATGATAAGTAACTAGAAATATGAAACAACACAGGATATGAGAGACAATACACAATTGTATTAATACTTATTCAGAAGAAAATACAATAAAGAAGATGCCACTTCTTCTCCACACCTTTCAGAAGCTTCCCACACCTCAAGTGTTCAGCAGTAATTCTCCTCTAACAGTTCACTCTCTCATCACGGTCACAACAATCAACTTCAATACAGAGTTGTTGTTCACCTCCACCAGTCAGTAACAACACTGCCAATACACCAAGTACACAACCGTACTCCAAGTAGATCTCCCTTTCCTTGCTGCCACCTGCAAATCAACAGACCTTACTTACCATGTAGATGTCTCTACACCCTAAAGAACCCTTGTCCTTGCCTCACCAAGTCCTTATGATTCTTCAACCAGTACCCCGGTGGATCTCTTAGTAGAACTTGCACAACCTGTAACTCTCCCTGATCATACACACTCAGCACCCCTTTGGAACTAGGAGGAGCTACTCTAGCTCTCTCTACAAGCTCAATGGCTTTCTAGCACACTTTTACAATACAGCCCATGAGTCTATTATATAGATATCATGCATACAATAATTAGACTTTCTTAATTACAATAATTAGACACGCAACTCAAGACTATAATTAGCCTTTACATACAAACTCTTGGTTTAATGAACTAACTGTCCGTGTAACGAACAATTCTGAAACTGCCACAGGCAACTGACATCGGTCCCTGTCTACCTGGAGGTGACCGACGTTGACCGATCTCCTGCCGATGCCAGTTGTCTTTCAGTTCACACTTGCCGATGTCGATTGCTCTCTGCACTATACTCTGTCGAAGCCGGTCTTCCTGGAACTTAGCAACCTCCTCCATGTTTGCAACAGTTGAAGCTTTTAGCTCCACACCCTAACATTATTGACATTTCCATTGATATTTACATCGATATTTTTGTTGACACTTCTAGCAAAATTTATGTCGACATTTCTATCGATAATTATGTTGGCAATTTTATTGACAATTATGTTGGCAATTTAGTTGATATTCCTATTGAAAAATTCATTTTAAAATCCATTGGAATCAATTGCAATTCCCTTTAAATTTCCTTTAGCAATTTTGTTGACATCAATTACAATTCCTTTGACATCAGTGATAATATTTCAACATTTTAAACCCTTAGGGCACTTTGATAGCTTGAAAAGTTGAAAGAGAAAGTGGGAAATGTAATGGGTTAAGATGACCTCAATCACCCCTTTGATGATTTACCATTTCCTATGTATTCAATACTCCAAGGATTTAAATCAATCCTACTCCCACCTAGAGTGCATGTGGAATTATTTTCATTTGACTATGTGTATGAAGATAGAAGATGTTGTTGATCAATTTTGACCCTTGGTCAAAATTGGTCAACCCATACTTTTTTTAACATTGTATAATTTCATACATGTCTCATAGGGGTATATTTTTAGTCTAAAACATCTATTTATTCATAGCCTACCCTAAGTCCAAAGCCTAGGCCTAAAAACAGTTAAGTCAAAGAAAGTCAACTCTAGTCAAATAGAGTCAAACTTGGTAAAAGAGTGTAAATATGTATTTTGTGTCATATTTTTATTTATAACATGTTTTAATATCATTTTATTCAATTTATTTGCATATATCACTCTTAGTGTGCAAAAAGAGCTTGTGGGCCCACTTTGAGCTAGATTCAAGGGCTTGTACGGATGGAAAGTGGAATTAGGTCAGTTCCAAGAAGATAAGAAATTTAATATAGGTAAAAACATGGTTAGGATCAGTCATTTTTCAGGCCAAAGTCAGTTACAACCAAGAAAAGTGAGTTTATCCTTGTTTTGAAGGAGTTTTAGGCACTTGTATGGCTCCCATGAACAAGTGTGCAGCTAAAAACGTGGGTGGGATGTGTCTTCAAATCCCCACAAATATTTACATGAGAAAACTTCAATTAGAGTTCAAAAATTGGATTATATAACTATTTTCCTTATTTTTCTAAATTGGCATGCAAAGAAGGCTCAACTTTGAATGCTCACCATGGGCCGTACAGGTGGAATCAGGAGGAATGGTCCTGGGGGTGGATAACACTCTTATTCTAATTCACTTTCATGGTAAGAAGTATTAGATTGGTTCATTATAATTTATTAACAATTGTTAACACCCCAGGTATATTTTTTGGAAATTGCATTAAAGAGGGGGTCTCCTTTTGAGCTAGTTTCAAAATTTTTTGCTTTGATTTCATAGGTGAAGTGTTTCTATGAGTTCCTCAGGGTATTCTTATAGGTTTTCCATTTCCCTCTTGGTTTTATTATTCTCAATAACTCATCAATCCTCTTCTAGGCTTTTTTTGGTTTGTCATGACCTGCTCTTCCATTTACAAATGCCTTGCAGATAGTTGTCACATGATGGAGAGTGTTTCAAGGATGTTCTCAAGGTTTTCTCCTTGGATTTCATCCCTTTTTAAGGATACAATTGCATTTGAAGTGATATAAATATTCTAAACAAGCATACTAATACCTATTTTGCACTCTCAACTATCTTGCACCCCAAAATGAGCATCTATAGGCTTTTGGTGATGTCAACCTGACTTGAGAAGGATATTGATGAGATTTTTAACTTCTTGGAGGCCTTATAATTATGGATTAATGGTCAAGGAAAATGGTATAAGGCCTAGCCTCCCACTTTTGTTCACCTCCTTTTCTTGTTGCCTATGTACACAAAATTCATGCATGCTAACAATCAATGGAGGAACAAGGAAATCATGTTAAAGATACAAGCATCGTAGGTTTAATTTTAAAATCCTAGTATGGAGGTGCATTGGGATAATCTGGTTTGGAAAGCTAAAATAGCACAAAAGGTTCAAAACAGGCCAAGAGGAAGTGAAGATTGAGTTTTGGGCTCTCAGTCCCTAAAATGCCCAAATAGAGGCCTAGGAGGTTTTTTGGAAGGTCATATAAAATTATTGAATGATCCTTAGGGTGTCTATATGAGATGGTTTTATAGTCCTATCATAGGACAATGACTACAAAATTTGAGGACAAAACACCTAAAAGAATGTAGGTTTTCAAACATTCAAAGGTGTCTTCAAAGCCACTGAAATGACACAATAACACCTATAAGAATTCCAAGAGAAAGGGATCATACAAAGCACTGGGGAAGTCCTAAATATGTATTTTCAAGAGTAAAATAATTTAGAACCTCTAAAATTCCAATACAAATAAACTTATCATGTAAGGGAGTATAGGTGCATGAAAGGGCTTTCTTAACCATCCCCTATCTGTAAACGGGGTACAAAGGGGCAGTGAAGGTGATGTTTCAAACTTGGCACAAAATATAGAAAAAGGAATTTTAAAGGAAGGATATGTTAATTTAAATTACTAAAAGGTTAAATAAAAACTCAATAGGCTTTGATAAGGTCAAGCATGTTTCAAACACTTCCAAAACTACCTACAGGCTTGAGAGTAGCCACCCACAGCTAGTCTTTTGAGAATTGGTCTCAGTCTATGGTAATGAGACCTTTTGAGGATAGTTTAAGAATTAAAGTTAATGAATGACATAATATAATAATATGGAGGGATAAGGAAGGTGTGTACATCCTATTTGAAGCTTGTAAAATACCCCAAATGCACCTACAGGCTTGAAGAATGTGAGCATACACAGTCATGGTATGGAGATTGGCAGCAGTCAAGGTGAGGTGGCATTAAGAGTGAATATGGGAATCCAAATGAGTTTTATTAGAGGTTTATATTTGTAAGTATATTTTATAATACCTTATACACACCTTATGGTGGTTGTCATTCACCAAAACAAACTACAGCCATGCTAAAAGCACACCTACAACCAGTGTATTTGGGAAACAAACTCAGTCAAGGGGGTATGAGGACAGTGAAGTAGGTGTTTGTTTTAAAATTAATGAGAATAATAAAATTTAATATGAGTTAAAAAATTAATATATCACCTTTAAATATCCATGACAAACTTAAATTCATCATGATCAGAGCCTCCATCTTCAAGGAGAGCCAAACAGGGGCAGGCAAGGAAACTCAGCCAATGAGGTTTTGAAAGGGAAGAAGTGTCTCAAAGCCTATGAAGGGGTCTCAAGATGATAGGATGATATAATAACATCAATTATATATTATTATAGTCTAATAATATGCAAAATACACTTTAAGACCATTCTCACATATGCATACTTGCCATAGTCCATACAGTTAGCATGTCAAGGTCTTGTTCCAAAGGACCAAAGAAGGTTTTCATGTGCAAACAGGTCTTATAAATGTTTTTAAAGATCCAAAATGTTGGTTAATATATGATAATAATATTATAAGATCCCAAAACATGAAGAGTTGCATGAAAATAGAATTTATAGGTTAGTATGGGTGAAATCATACAAAAATAGGGTTTTTGTGACATTTTTTGGGAAGATTGAGTTGGTTTGGGTACCTATACGTGGAATATAGTCAAAAAAATTGGTAAAAATGATAATTATGACCTCCAAAAGCTCATAAAACATTAAATTTTCATGTATGAATAGTCCTAACATCCACTATTTTATCTTAGACCTATCTCAGTCCATGCATGCAAGAAAGAGACCAATTTTGGGAAATCTTGCAAATGGGAGGCTTGTACTAAGTTTGAGAACAAGAGATGATTTGGAAAGCTGGGAGACACCTAGGGGGACATAAAAAATCAAAATATAATGTTTTTAAATCAATTTTTTTGTCCACATAAGGATCTTTGCATGAAGGGCTAGTGGGAAAACATGCTTTCCCAACCCCAAGCAAGGTGTCAACTCAAAACCCACACCTCAAAAGTAATTTTAATGATTTGTTTCATGTTTAAATGGTAAACTAGGATTTTATCATTCTCTAGGGGTCCATTTAAGAAATAAATTTCCATCTTTTGATTCACAAAGGTAAAGCAGACTACTTGGCAAGGCATGACTCTTCCTCCAAAATAGGGGTGACTTACACTTTGGGGTATTTCTGAGATCTCAAAATAATATATACATGTTTTCAGGTAATTTTCAGAGTTTTGTTTGCTTTTATTTATCAAGGAAACACCAAGATAATCCACCTTGAAACCCAGATGTGCTAGAACCCTCATGGAATGTAAGAATCCCATTCGAAGGCCACTTTCTTGTGCTTGTAACTTCTCAAAATATTTGCATGGGACATGAAGTATTTTATGAAAGTTTAAGGTGGTTCTTGAGGTGAAAATTTTCAATTTTGAATATTTTTAAGTTTCACAACTTTATGAACAATCCTTAAGACCAAAAAAACCCTTAAACCCTCCTAAAACCCTTAAGCAGACTTGATGATGAAAATTAGTCAAGAAGTGCAATAAGATGAGCAAATTGGACCAGATGTATAAAGTTAAATTTATATAGGACATTTAAATTATTCCATAAATATAAGTTTCTTGTATGGATCCATACATGATAGGGGAGAAAAAGGATAATTTCTACCATTTTTTATGGTATGTGAGTTGTAGAGAGAGTTGAAAGATGAAATAAGTTTTGAGAGGAATATATACAGTTGAGATAACTCAAAAAATTAATTAAAACTCATGAAAGTTATGATAAATTTCCTAAATAGGCTTCCACTTTTGGCCACTCTAGTAAGCCAAGTAGTGAACTTTGAGGCAAAGTGATGAAAAGTGGTAAAGAGGTCTTTTAAAAGGATTTTTCTTGAAATTTATGATTTGGAGGGACTTTTAAGGTGTCATACTACCTATTTCATTAATTTATTGGAAGGTATGGAAGATTTTGAGTGCCAAGTGGTAAGGGTACATGGAATTAGCACTTTAGAAAACTACCTGAGATGAGTGTGCATGTCCATAGTAGTAGCAGTGATTAGAGACCAGACCAATGCATGGATGATGTTTTTTATAACCCCTCCTATAATATAAAGTCATCATACTTTAGGTTTTGTATATAAAAGAGGAGTTTTGGAAGGCTACTCAAGTAGGCAGTTTCTTATGTAAGATTGGCAGTTTTTTGCCATTTTTCACCTTCTTTATGAGTTGTTTTGAAAATTGTACCTCCTAACCTTGCATGTTTTGACCCAAACCCTCTCTCCTCTCTCTCTCTCTCTCTCTCTCTCTCTCCTCTCTCTCTCCTCTCTCTCTCTCTCTCTCTCTCTCTCTCTCTCTCTCTCTCTCTCTCTCTCTCTCTCTCCTCTCTCTCTCTCTCTCTCTCTCTCTCTCTCTCTCTCTCTCTCTCTCTAAGTTAGCCATTTTGCCATTGTTTTGGATACTCCACCAGAGTATGGTGAAGCCCTGCTCAATTTTACACCTTCATATCAATAAAATGACTAATTTTTTACCTCTTTCATATTGTTTCATAGTGTGTTAAACTTAAATGTGGATTTTGTTTAGTGAAAACTATGGATTCCTTAGCTTTGTCCTTCATTCTTGCACCTATTTTCAGTCTTTTCTTGCAGGTCATGTGAAGTGTTCAATAGATGTTTATGGTTGAAGTGATAAATATTTTCATTCACCTAATACCTATTTTCTATTTCTCATAACCTTACATATCATCTAAGACCCCACAATGTAGTATTGATTCAAGAAGGCATAGATTTGGGAAAGTGTATGTCTAGTTATTTTTCATTGGTTTTAAGTGTTGAATACAAGTTGGTTGGAAGTCATCAAACTAATTTGGTGTATCACCTCTATATTTTAGGTTTGATTCATGCTATTCCTAACCCTTTCCCACTGCAAAATTTTTTAGAATTAGGAACATGAGCTCAAACGGTATATCAAGGGGAGCTAGCCCCTAATCAAGAGATTCACTCCATGACAGGGATACCCATAGCCCTAGAGTGTTTCCATTGTGCCACTTGAAATGAGGATAAGTTATTATCATCTCCTCATAGGGTGAATTTTCAAGTGAAAATAGTTTTTGGCATGCCTGGTGGGACCATTGAGTCCATTCCTTGGAGATTTTTGGTGTTCTCTTCAAGTCATCAGCCTTTGGAGGCAATTCCATTAAACATCAATGGTGACTCCACTTATACATCTGCTAGTTGAGCAGCCTAGGTACATGAATTGAAGTGTTTTATTTTTTTATAATCTTATTGGAAGCAACTCATGGAGAATTATGAGTTTGATCTTGTTTTGACCCAAGTTGAAGAGTTATGTCCAGCTTTGCCTCTTCCCCCTAACTATGAGCAAGTTCTTAGCCAACTTGGTCATGATCCTCATCAATCATATGTTGTCAATAACAAGCCTCATCAAATTTTTGCTCCATATAGCTCATATAGCTCCTCTTCAAACCATTCCATTACTAGCTTCAAAATAACTCTCCTTGATTATCAAAACTATATGTTAGACCTTGACACTAGGTGTGGTTGTGGTCAAGCTATTCCTAATAACTATGTCAAGAGTGTGAGGAAAGATTTGGAGAAAGTAAAAATGGAGTGAATTCCTATAAATAAATCTAGTTGGCCTTGGCTTTCTAATGACATGCTTGATGTCTGTGGCTTGATCTTCCATATAGAAGAAAGGCTGAAAACTTATGAACAACCATCATCTTGGCAGCCTCAAGGTGTTCCACATTCCTTGTCCTTTCCCAAAAACTTCTCCTCATTGAAAACCATACAAGAAAGAAGTCAAGGAAAGGAATATATCATGATGGAGAAAGCTAGTACACTTAGGGAGTATTGTGAAGAATAAAAACTTAGTTTTGAGGCTCACCTTGAAAGGGAAATTGAGTTGGGAAATCAGATGTGGATGAAACCTATCATGACAGCTAAAAGTGAGTTATCTAGACCTACTCCTCCATCTTTCAATGAAGGTAACAATACAAAATAAACTCTAAGTTTCCTAGATATATCATTCTCCCCTTCATAAACCCCTCAACTTCATGAAAATTCCCTTAAACCCACCTTCCCAAGATGGAGAGATGTGATGGCAGCTCATGGAGGAAGAAGCAAACCATGCCTAAATGAAAATGTTGTTAAGGAAGAAACATTTGAAACCATTCAAATCCCTCCCACCCCTCCTCAATAAGATTTTGAAACTATCCTTCCATCCTTTCCAATCAACCAAGTTTCCCATCCTAATGTTGAAAACTATACTACTACTTGGGAATCTCCTTTGACTAAACTCTCCATTTTTGAAGTACCTAAGGTTAATATCACCAATAAGGAGGATGAAATCCAAGTTTTAGATTGGATAGAAAATGAGGAGGTGTTGACTGATAACATGGAGATATCTAATTGCAATGATGAAGTAAAAGTTGAAGGAGATTTGGTTGAAGAGATCCTTGTGCATCCCATGGAGGAAGGAGGAGAGGTCTCACTTATTTTCCCATTTCATGACTCAGGCCAACTAGCTAAGGAAGATTTATGGTAGAGGTTTGAATATCTATAGAAGGAAGCTAAAAGTTTTAAAGAGCCTACAATTTCTTTGGAACTGACCCCAAACCATGATAAACAAGAGGTTTTGATTCAAGAGGAGAACATGTGGCAAGTCTCCTTGCAAATGTTTCAAGAATATGAGGATGATAGGAGGGCTGACCTCCAAGTTGGACAAGATCAAGGTGAAGGAGAGTAAGCACATGTTGAGGAACATCACCTCCAAGAAAGTCTAACTCATGATGGAGCTATATATGATAACCTTGAACCCTTTGAAGGTGATCTTGAGTTTGCTACTATATCTACCCATGAAGCTACCTTCACCAACTTCCAATAAAAGAATGAATAAGAAACACTTCCATATGGTTATGATATCATCTCCTTTGAAAATTTTGAAGACATTATGACCATTTAGAATGATGATGGAATCCTTCAAAGATAAATTGGTTCAAGCTATCCCATGTCTAAGTATGCTAAGTTGTCATGAATAATCATGAGGACATCAGTATGAGACTTGCATCAAGGTTCAAGAGGACCTGATCTATTTTGGAAATCTATGGGATATGACACCATTAGATGAGTTAAAAAGACAAGGAACAAAAAGAAGGCAAGAGTCATTAATCATCCCATCCAAAAAAAAGAAAGCTTGGCATCCTCACTCATCTAGTGAGGAATCAGACTTAATCTACTTCCACTTTGATCCAAGAAGGGAGGTATGAGCAATGTGAATGTACATATTGGTTTCATTTTTGTTGTGTTTGTTTCCCTAAGTGCTTAGTAACATAGGTGTGTCTTTGTCTTGTTGGTTGTTATGTCTTGTGTGTGTCTTTTGTTTCTATTTTTGAGGAAAATTCTGGTCTAATTGGTCCCTTTAAGGTCTATTCTTAATGTTTCCCAAGCACATTCTAACCCGATATGCCCAATGGATAGGATAAGGCTACTAGTCTTTAACATAGATAAGCATATTACCCCTAAGACTTGCCAAAAATGTTGATCAATTTTGGCCCTTGGTCAAAATTGGTCAACCCATACTTTTTTTAACTTTGTATAAGTTCATCCATGTCCTATAGGGGTATATTTTTAGTCTAAAACATCTACTTATGCATAGCCTACCCTTGGTCCAAAGTCTAGGCCTAAAAATAGCTAAGTCAAGGAAAGTCAACTTTGGTCAAATAGACTCAAACTTGGTCAAAGAGTTTAAATATGTATGTTGTGTCCTATTTTGGTTTATAATATGGTTTAATATCATTTTATGTAATTTATTTACATATCTCACTCTTAGTGTGTAAAAAGAGCATGTGGGCCCACTTTGAGCTAGATTTAAGGGCTTGTACAGATGGAAGGTGGCATCAAGTTAGTTCCAAGTAGAGAATAAATGTGTTATATGTCATAACATGGTAAGTGTTAGTCATTTTTTAGGACAAATCCAGTTACAACCAAGAAAAGTGAGTTTTTCCTTGTTTTGAGGGAGTTTTAGGCACTTGTACGGCTCCCATGATCAGGTGTGCAGCTAAAAATTTGGATGGGGTGTCTCTTCACCTCACCAAACTCATTTTCATACCCAAACTTCAAGGATAGTTCAAAAATTGGCTTTTGCAACTTTTTTCCTCATTTTTCTTCATTGGCATACAAAGAAGGCTCAACTTTGAATGCTCGCCATGGGTCGTACAGGTGGAATCAAGAGGAATGGTCTTGGGGATGGATAAAAATATTATTATACTTAAATTTCATGTAAATAAGTCATATATTGGTTCATTATACTTTATTAACAATCGTTAACACCCCAGCCATCTTTTTTGGAAATTGCATTGAAGAGGGGGTCTCCTTTTGAGCTAGTTTTAGAATTTTTTGATTTGATTTCATAGGTGAAGTGTTTCTATAATTTCCTCAAGGTATTATTATAGGTTTTACATTTCCCTCTTGGTTTTATTATGCTCAAGAGCTCACCAAGCCTCTTCTAGGCTTGTTTTGGTTTATCATGACCTGCTCTTCCATTTACAAATGCCTTGCAGATAGTTGTCACGTGATGGAGAGTGTTTCAATAATGTTATAAAGGTTTTATCCATGTATTTAATCCCTTTTTAAGTATAAAATTGTATTTGAAGTGATGGAAAGCTTCTAAACAAGCATACTCATACCTATTTTACACTCTCAACTATCTTGCACCCCAAAATGTGCATCTACAGGTTTTTGATGATGTCACCCTAACTTAAGAAGGATATTTATGATGTTTTGAACTTCTTGGATGCCTTAGAATTATGTATTAATGGTCAAGGAAGAGGGTATAAAGCCTATCCTCCCACTTTTGTTTACCTCCTTTTCTTGTTGCCTATGTACACAGACTTCATGCATGCTAACAATCAATGGAGGAACAAGGAATTCATGTTAAAGATACAAACATGATAGGTTTAATTTTGAAATATTAGTATGGATATGCATTTGGACACTCTGGTTTGGAATGCCAAAATAGCACAAAAGGTTCAAAATAGGCCAAGAGGAAGTGAAGACTAAGTTTTGGGCTCTCAGTCCCTAAAATGCCCAAGCAAAGGCCCAAGGGGTCTTTTGGAAGGTCATATAATATGTTTTAATGATACTTATGGTGTCTATATGAGATGGTTTTGTATTCCTATCATAGGAAAATGAATCTTCAAAATTTGAGGACAAAACACCTAAAGGAAGATAGGTTTTTAAACATTCAAAGGTGTCTTCAAAGCCACTAAAATGACACAGTTACACCTACAAGATTTCCAAGAGAAAGGAATCATAAAAATCATTGGGTAAGTCCTAAATATTTTTTTGTAAGATTAAAACACTTTAGAACATATAAAATTTCAATACAAACAAACTTAGCATGTATGGGAGTATAGGTGCATGAAAGGGCTTTCTTGACCATTCCATGTCTGTACACAAGGTACAAAGGGGCAGTGAAGGTGATGTTTCAAACTTGGCACAAAATATATCTCAAGGAATTTTGAAGGAAATATAGGTTAAGTTAAATTTATACAAGGCTAAATACAAACTTGACAGGCTTTGATGAGGTCAAGCATGTTCCAATGCTTCCAAAACCACCTACAGGCTTGAGAGTAGCCACCCACAACCAGTCTTTTGAGAATTGGTCTCAGTCTGTAGTAATGAGACCGTTTGAGGATAGTGGAAGCATTAATTTGAATTAATGACATAATTTTATACTATGGAGGGATAATCAAGGTTTTTACATCCTTTTTTAAGCTTGTAAAACACCCCAAATACACCTACAGGCTTGTAGAATGTGAGCATACATAGTCATGGTATGGAGATTGGCAACAGTCAAGGTCAAGGGGCATTAAGAGTGCATATGGGTATCCAAATGAGTTTTATGAGAGGTTTTTGGTAAGGATATGTTATAATACCTTATACACACCTTATGGGGGTTGTCATTCACAAAAACAACCTATAGCCATGCTAAAAGCACACCTATAGCCAACTTATTTAGGAATCAAACTCAGTCAAGGGGGTATGAGGACAGTGAAGTAGGTGTTTGTTTTAAAATTCATTAGAATAATTAATGTTAATATGAGTTGAATAATTAATATATTACCTTTCAAGATCCATGACAAACTTAAATGCATCATGATCAAAGCTTCCATCTTCAAGGAGAGTCAAATAGGGGCAGGCAAGGAAACTCAGCCAATGAGGTTTTGAAAGGGCAAAAGTGTCTCAAAGCCCATGAAGGGGTATCAATATTATAGTATTATATAATAACATAAATTATATATGATTATAATCCAATAATATTCAAAATACACTTTAAGACCATTTTCACATATGCATACTTGCCACAGTCCATACAGTTAGCATGTCAAGGTCTTGTTCCAAAGGGCCAAAGAAGGTTTTCATGTGCAAACAGGTATTATAGATGTTTCAAAACTCCAAAATTTTGGTTAATATAGTATAATAATAATCCAATATCCTTAAACATGGATATTTGCATGAAAATAGAATTTATAGGTCAGTATGGGTGAAATCATGCAAAAATAGGGTTTTTGTGACCTTTTTTGGGAAGATTGAGTTGGTTTGGGCACCTAGACTTGGAATATAGTCAAAAAAATTGGGAAAAATGATAATTATGACCTAAAAAATATCATAAAATATTCAATTTTAATGTATTAATAGGCCTAATACCCATTGTTTTGTCTCAGACCTATCTCAGTCTATGCATGCAAGAAAGAGACCAGTTTGTGAAATCTTTCAAATGGGAGGATTTTAATAAGTTTTAGAACAAGAGATGATGTATAAAGATGGTATAAACATATGGGCACCTAAAAAACCAAACTATAAGGTTTTTACATCAATGATTTGGTCCACACAAGGAGATTTACATGAAGGGCTAGTGGGAAAACATGCTTTCCCAACCCCAAGCAAGGTGTCAACTGAAAACCCACTCCTCCCAAGGACTTTTAATGATTTGTTTCATTTTTTAAGGGTAAAATAGTATGTTATCATGATATATGGGTCCATTTAAGAAATAAATTTCCATCTTTTGGTTGACAAAGGTCAAACATACTACTTGGCAAGGCATGACTCTTCCTCCAAAATAGGGGTGACTTGCACTTTGGGGTATTTATGAGATATCCAAATAATATATACATGTTTTTAGGTAATTTTAAGATGTTTTTGTGATTTTATTTAGCAATGAAACACTAGGATAATCCACCTTGAAACCTAGATGTGTTAGAACCCTCATGGAATGCAAGAATCCCATTCGAAGGCCAATTTCTTATGCTTGTAACTTCTCCAAATATTTTCATGGGACATAAATGATTTTAGGATAGTTTAATGGGGTCCTTTTGGTGACAAAATTTCAATTTTGAATATTTTTCAATGTCACAACCTTATGAACAATCCTTAAGACCAAAAAACCCCTTAAACCCTCTTAAAACCATTAAGCAGACTTGATGATGAAAATTAGTCGAGAAGTGTAATCAGATGAGAAAATTGGACTAGGTTTATAAAATTAAATTTATATATAACTTCCCATTATTCCATAAATATAAGTTTCTTGTATGAATCCATACATAATAGGGGATAAAAAGACTTATTTCCACCATTTTTTATGGTGTGTGAGTTGTATAGAGAGTTGAAAGATGAAATAAATTTTGAGAGGAACATATACACTTGAGATAACTCAAAAAATTAATTATAACTCATGAAAAAAAATTTAAGTGTCCTAAAAAGGCTTCCACTTTTGGTCACTCCAGTAAGCCAAGTAGTGAACTTTGAGGCAAAGTGATGAAGAGTGGTAAAGAGGTCTTTTTAAAGGATTTTTCCTAAAATTTATGATTTGGAGGGACTTTAAAGGTTTCATACCACATATTTTATGAATTTTTTGGTAGTTTTGGAATATTTGGAGTGCCAAGTGGTAAGGGTGCATGGAATGAGCACTTTGGAAAACTACCTGAGATGATTGTGCATGCCCATAGTAGTATGAGTGATTAGAGACCATACCAATGCATGGATGATGTTTTTTATAACCCCTCCTATCATATACAATTATCATACTTTATGTTTTGCAAATAAAATAGGAGTTTTGGAAGGATACTCAAGTAGGCAGTTTCTTATGTAAGATTGGTAGTTTTATGCCATTTTTCACCTTCTTTATGACTTGATTTGACAAGTTTACCTCCTAAACTTGCATGGTTTGACCCACATCATCTTCTCATGCATAGGTAACTGAAATTATCAGCTTTACAAGTGTCCTTGTGACCCTTGGACTTCTCTTTCTCTCTCTATCTCTCTCAAACTCTATAAGAGTTAGCCATTTTGGCATTGTTTTGGATGCTCCACCAGAGTACAATGAATCCATGCTCAATTTTACACCTTAAAATAAATAAAATAACTAATTTTTTACCTCTCTCATATTGTTTCATAGTGTTTTATACTTCAATGTGGATTTTGTTTAGTAAAAACTATGGATTCCTTAGCTTTGTCCTTCATTCTTGCACCTATTTTCAGTCTTTTCTTGCAGGGCATGTGAAGTGTTCAATATATTTTTATGGTTTAAGTGATAAATATTTTCATTAGTGTCACCTAAGACCTATTTTCTAGTTCTCCTAACCTTACATATCATCTAGGACCACACAATGTAGTATTGATGCAAGAAGACATAGATTTGCGAAAGTGTATGTCTAGTTATTTTTCATTGGTTTTAAGTGTTGAATACAAGTTGATTGTAAGTCATCAAACTGATTTGGTGTATCACCTCTGTATTTTAGGTTTACTTCATTATATTCCTAACCTTTTCCCACCCCAAGAATTGTTAGAAGTAGGAACATGAGCTTAAATGGTACATAGGGGAGCTAGCCCCTAATCTAGAGATTCACTCCATGATAGGGATACCCATAGTCCTATAGTTTTTCCATTGTGCCACTTGAAATGAGGAGAAGTTAGTCTCATTTCCTCATAGGGTGCATTTTCAAGTGACAATAGATGTAATGGATACTTGATAATGATAGATCTTGACTTGATTTAGAGGGCTCTTGACTTGGATTATGGTTGTTCCTTTGAATAATTCAAATTTGTGTAGAATAGAGAAAATTTTCTCAATGTGTAGAAGTTTAAATACTTGTACCAAGTGACTAACAAGTGGCCCTAATTAATGGTTCTTCATATGTATTTATAGGTGAATATTTTTATAATTTTATCTAATTGACCTTATAAAACATGTAGGAAGACCAAAGAGTTTGATTTTAAAGTTGAAAATTAGTTGTTATTGATTCAAGACACGGTTGGCCCAAGTGGATAGAGGCATAGTGCACCATTTTCTACTTAGAGTGGACTATCCATGAAGATTAGAGACATATGTCCTTTACGTGGAATAGTTTGAAGGTGATTTTAGATAGATTTAATATTTAACATTGAGAGTTTTGTGTAATAGTAATGGCAAACAAAGGGTCGAGCTCACATATAAATAACTAGCATAGAGGAATGACAAATAAGAGTCATGTATTTGTGTGCAAGTCATATGGTTTAGAATGTGTCAAGAATTAGCATTGTCAAGTACTTGTGACCAGATTTATGTGTCTACATGTTCATTATGTTTAAGTGATTTCTATGTCTGCATTGTTTATTTTACATATATATATATATATATATATATATATATATATATATATATATATATATATATATATATATATATATATATATATATATATATATATATATATATATCATTTTTATGTGCCAGATGTGATTGATGTGTTTATACGCCTAAAGCTCTTAAGTCCTTGATTTTTAGGCACATGATGTGATTATGTGCTTAAATTGATTGCATATATGATATGCTTAAATATCTGATATATTTATGTGTTTGATTTTCTTATAGTTTGTTATTCATTTTATGTTACTTACCATAATCGGTATATTATAGATATTATGCGTTTTCATGTTTTCATTATGTTTATTACGTGCATGTGTCGGAGAAAAAAACTTTGAATTTTTCATGCTTCTCATTGTTATATATTTGTAGACTAATGAATCATTTTTATAAAAAAAACCAATGGTTATGTGTTATCATTTATATATTTTAGCCCACATGGGGAAAACTATCTTGGTACATGTGATACACAGACACAACATGTTTTTGTACTATAATTTTCATTAATATGTTATGATTTTTATAGTCTATGTTACAATGTATTTACTTGGCCTATTTATTGAGATCACCTGGGGTAAAATATACTAATGGTGGTGTTTATATAATTGCTTCATAAGGACAAATTTTCTTCTTATCGAGACACAAACTTACCGTATTACATGCATTCCACTCATATCTTAAGGGGGGAAACCATATTAGATATTTATCGTTATAGCTATTTTTTAATTTATGATGTCTTAATCAGCCTATATTATTCATGATGATATGGTATTAAGAGCCCATCACCATATGAATTCAGGGTTCCAACATCAATTACCAATACTCAATGATCCAATGACTTATATTTTATTTTAGATATGGAGGCATGTCATCTGACAACATGCATGGTTCCAAATCCACTCCATCTTCTTCAATGTTATGATGGACCCATGGGATTTTATTGCATACTATGGAAATAGGAGACATTTTTTATATTATTTAAATTCATATTCAAAATTTAATTTTTTATGCTTACTTATGTTTATGCAGGAAAGACAAGTGGTTTTATAGGTTCCAAGATATATCAACTTAGTACCTACATATTTAGATGTGAAATATCTTTTTTGTATCATTTTGTGTGTCTATTAATTAGAATTATGTCCTTACACCATCTATGTTGTGGCTAAGCATGTGCCTCAAAGTGTTGCATTATGTAGAAACCTACAAATGAACCCTTGGCCTATATTTAGAAATATTTTATGAATATTGGTGCATTTAGTTATGTAGGCATAATTTAATCTAAATCATGCAATACTGGTTCTCTTATTGACTTCTAGCTTTTCATAATCACCCTATTCACATGTACCATGTATTAACCTAGGTTTATCATGTTCTTTAGACCCCTTTTATGTTAGGTGCACATACCCCCATCTTTTTTTCCACCTTTTTAGGCCTTAACTATTGGAAGTTAGCATGAGCCCCAATATTATCAAATTTGAATTCAAAGTCTCATATATATCGATAAGTGTTGTCATTTATTTAAATCAAGTAAATAATCATTAAATATCTTATCATTATTTGAGATAGCTTTCCATTATGGAGAACTTTTGGTGTACGTGTTGAATGTATTTGTGTTATATAATTTATATTTATTGAAATATTTATTCTAATCTAGGGGATTTGACTATTATAAGGTTAGTTAATTTAAACTTACCATCCAAACATTATTGTGAGTCCTCAAAGTTAATTTTCTTAACATTCTAGATCAAATAAATTTAGCTCATTATAGGAGGACAAGAGTTGCAATACATGAATTTAAGGCAAGGAAGTGTAAGGTAGCAAGGTGAACATTCCTGAATATTTTTGTCACATTTGGATCCCTTGACCAAGACTATACAGATTATATCAGGACTTTATAGACTTGACACACTGGTTAAATCAAATATAAATTTTCATGTTGCCCTTTTGGTAGTCTTAGATGTGCATTTAGAGGGCTAAATTTATGATAAAGTATAAATGAAACAAGAACCTTCTATTTATTTATTTATTTATTTATTTACATATTTAAATTATTATCATTAATTAAAAATATTTATTATCTTTTTCTATTGGTATTGACTTTTAACTAAAACTATGAATTGGTATGGGACATAATCATGGCCTAGATCCCCAAGTGATCATCTACCACAAGTACCAAATATACCAATAGTTACCACAATCAACCTGAGAATACCAAAAATGGTTACAATCGACCTAAGAATACTAATGAACGACTAGAATTGATCGGAGAATAACAATGACATCCACATCCAACCTCAGATACCTTAGTGAGATTTGAACCTGGGTTAGAATTGAAACAACTAAGACACTTTAACAACTCACCTACATCTCATTGGTAAAAAAATGTTAGATAATAGGCTTTTTTAAATAGAGCCAAAACCATAGATATTTTTATAATCAGAATGCCCAAACCAGTGGTGAATAGTATTCCTAACCATGGATTGTGGACTTACCTCATCGTATTGAACACAGGTTTCAAGCCACATATCGACCCCCATCACATTAAACACTGAGCTAGTAGTCTATTGCATCGGATACTTTTCATGAATAACCCATCGTAGCTTAGTGTGGGAACAACATTAGAGAATGGTCATTCTAGGAATGGACCCTAAGACCTCCCACTTCTAACAATCAGCTCACTCACTACAAGGCTATCATCGTTAGGTAATATTTATTATAATTTACATGTATTTTAAATGATTACTTAAAATTAGTTCTTTTTTTGTACTTAATTAAAAATTATTTATTTTAATTTACATTTATTATAAATGCTTAATTAAAATTAATTAGTTTATGATACTACATGAACTAGTTAATTGTTAATTCTTGATAAAATTATCTTATCTAGTATACATATCTTAAGTACATCTATCTGAAAAACATCAAGATATCAGAAGCCTATTATAGAATTGTCACATATCGTATTGATCAATGACCCCATTACATTGTTCACAAATTTCCAATTGGCTGGTTATTAATGCCCTGAATCTAGCTACATCACTTTGTTGGGCTCAAAAACTCTTACTATAAAAAAGGGTTCCAAACTCCACCATGTGGTCAAGATATTATGATTTTTTTATCAACGCTTCTAATTAAGAAGAAAAAAATTATATGCGATAGTGAAATTAACATCAAATTTAAGTTTAAAATTACCCTTTGATAGTGAAATGAATGTCAAATTTAAAGTTGAGACTACCTTATGACAGTCAAATGGATGTCAAACTTAAATTTGACTATTAATTGTTAATAACTCGTAGACCTTTACTACTATTGTACAATGCCTATTAACATAATTATATAATGATCTTTCAAGTACATGTCATAAATAATAAAATAAAAAAATAATAATTAGTTTTTTTTTAATTCATCTTCACTCTAGTAAAAGAAAACATCCACATTAACTTTTGAATTTAATTTTTTAATATATAATAATATTTTATAGTTTTTGTAGGGTATATTTCAATTGGTTTTATGGGCCTCTCAATGTGAGTCCCACTATTACATTAAATAATTATTTAAATAAATAAGGAACGTATGGTGGTTAGTCCTTGCATTTATATTATAATTAAGAAATTGAAATAGATGAAATGAATATATAAAGATGATTTTAGATGAATGTTGGTTGCAACAAACACATTGTGTGGCCTAAACAATAAAATTTACAAATAATTATTTTATTTTCTTAACAAATTATTTGTGTTCAACAAACTAACAATTAACTTTTCCACTAGTCAAAACCATCTTAATTGATAATTATAAATATTAATTTTTAAAATTGTCAAAAATATAATACAATATATTTAATTATTTAATTTTATGTTATGGAGAATAGTATATTCAAACTATTAATCTATGAAAACATATTATTGTTAAGAGCCTTAATGTATACACATTATAGATTTTTAATAATTATTAAAAATTATAAGAATATGGAGACAAATTGTCAAATCATAGTTTCTGAACCAATAATATATGCTTGATACTTAACATATGTATTTCTTATAAATGAAGAGTATTTTAAATGATATTAAATATTAAAATTTTATTGACAAGTAAATGAATTATGCTTAAATAAAATCATAGGGAATATTTTAATATGTGGATGCCAAACTTTATAGTTGTTAAAATAGTACATCATCTCAAAGGAAAATGACTTAATAGAAAAGTGATTCATATAATTCTACCTTCAAAGGAAACTAAAATATATATAAACAACATATCTTTAAAATTTATTATAACTTATAATTGAGAGAACCAACATAGTTTCTAAGTTCCGACGAACAAGTTTAACAATTTTCATCAATTTTAATTAGAGTTTTTTTAAGGTACATGTTCCTAACTTATTATGCCTTATTCTTTTTTGATATATATATATATATATATATATATATATATATATATATATATATATATATATATATATATATATATAATTAATTTATGAATAGTTTATTTAATATGAATGTCATAATTAGATCAGAGTCAACTTTTTGATCAAAAAATATTTTTTGTTAATAATACAAATTATATATCACTAAACACACAAAAATAAGAAAGGAAGACAACACACTACAAGCTATCATATTGATTTAATGATTAAAGGCATAACAATAAACTTTTATTAAAATGCAATTTTAAAAAGCTAATTTGGTAACTTTTCAATAAAAAATGATAGAACACATCCAAAATAATAATAAATAGCCTAATAGGCACCAAGACACTAAGGCACAAGAACTAAGCCATCGGGGTAATCAATGATGATGGTGAGATAGAGGAATACCCTGTTTGCACCCTAGCTCCAACCACTATTATTGGGTGGATTCATCGTATCAGGTATCGACTACCACTTGTCATTAGTTTTGTCTTTATTAGCAACATCCTCTAGTTCTTGTCTAGACAACGAAATGGCTAAACCCAGTTGAGGAAATTTTCCTTTTTGTTATGCCTCCATCCACCAGTGTCTCATAACACATACACACCTTCACCACAAAAATCATGACTCAACGAAGGATGCCATAAATCACAAATGCAGTGAAACACTTTGGCATTTATCTCATGAACGATAACTATCACAAGCTCCAAAGCCACAAACTTGAGAAGGTGACTATTGATGAGGAGAATCTAAAGGGACTTCGGTGACTGTATAGGGAACACTCACATAATGGTCCAATAGAGTATGAAGGTATTCAACCTCTAGCATATACTTGAATCTATATCATTACATTAGAGATCACTTGAACTTTATTAGTAACATAAAAACAACCATCCATAAAAAATAATCAAAGATTGTATTGTTTATTTCTTCCCATAAATGAAATATATGCCATATTTGGTTGTATTGTGTTGGTAACATGGTCGGATCCCCTAAGAGCACTATTTTCCAATAAAAGAACTTTGGAAGAAATGATTTAAAAAAGTTATGAATCCACCTTTAGGTTGACTTGGAATGCTTGCAAAAGCAAAAAACATGCTCGAGAGATTTTGTATGTTGGCAAGACGAATATAAGGGGTTAGCCACACCTAGATGGATAAAACGGCTACCAACCTACAAACCTTGTGCAAGACACACCAAAGGAAATGTGTTGTTTGGGCTTAACAATTTCTTTCGACACTATGACAAACCTTTGTCCCCAAGTTTTTGTTGAAGAATTGACTTTCCAATGAGCATTTAGAGTATTCACTAGAATGTGTTGATAAGACGGAAATTGATAACCAAGTCAGGGTCACTGCCACTAAACACTAAAAGGGGGTCTTAATAGGCCATTTCCAATCAATCCATTATTTTACAAGGGTTTGAACTCCAATTTTATGGAGGTGTTCACATGAGATAATGATTTAAACCTCGATAATCTAAGAGATAACACTATTATTGAGTTGGTACTTGTCATGTAGAATAGGGCAACAAAATTAATTGCGACACTATTTTCTAAATAGATTTAAAATAATTTTTGTTCCTTTCTTGAAAAATCTGAGACTCTTGACCACCAAACCCTGTTAAATTGTAACACCATAATAGAAAAGAACTCGAGACCACCAAAAAGTATGAGGATTCATAAACAATCCTAATTATGGACTGATTAAAAAATTGGGTAAGATCCACCTATGGTGGAAGGCCTTAACCGTATGTGAAAGGAAAGTCCGAAGACTGTTCCCGTCCTTATCAAGGGAGATGCCAACCGTCTCTCCTTTCTACGAACACACTTCCTTCGCTTCCTTTCATCAATTTAAAGGTTTCAATACGTTAGGTACCCTTGAATGTGGGACTAAATAAGAGATACCAACTCCATGAATAAATTATTTATTCGTATTTGCACTGTGTTGGAATCGAAAATTAAAATTAGATGGAAATAAGATATAAGACGCACTGATATGGATTTAAGATTGAGTTTCTTTTTTTAAAAAAATTATATATATATTTGAGTTTTTTTAATGGTAAAGAATTTGTATTTTTGAAATAGATGTTATAAGTTTAAATTTTATATGGAGTAAGGTGTGTACATTTTATTTATATATTTTTGTTGATCATTGTTTTATGTGGAGATTTTAAGTTAAAAGTCAAGGATTGAGGGGAGTAAAGTGTGTATATTTTTATTTTATTTTTGTTGATCGTTGTTTTATGTGGAAATCTTAAGATAAAAGTTAGGGACTGAGGGGTCTATTTCAATAAAGTTGTTGACGGCACAACCCTGACCTCATTTCTTTTATTGTGTCAAGTTTTGTTAACAATAAGAATTGATCCTGATAAGTTCCTTGTGAGCTAAACAATTTCCGCAATTAAACCAACAACCATTTACTATACATCTTATATTTGAATAGCAATTACATATTTCTTCTATTCTTCTATAAATTTTCGAAAAAAATCGATAACATTTTTTAGAATCAAATTTAAAACCTTAATATCTTAAATAAATATTAATATTAAAATATTATACAATTTAAAGGAAATTACTTTAAAAGGAATTATTTCTTATATTTGTGAAAGGAATGTGCAATGGGACTTTCCTTATGCCCATGCCCAAGATTCTTTACTCAACACACTCTTAATTGTTTTCTCTTTCGTATATAATATGTACTTTTGGCTAAACTTGGTATGTGGAGAATATTTCAATTTCATTGAATTTCTTACTAAGATATATTCGATTCATTCCATAAGAAATTATTTTTAAAATGGATTTTCTTCATATATAAATTCAATCTTCTAAAGTCATTGGATGTCACTCATTAAATCTTTAAATGATTATATAAATATGTGTAATATGGTAAAGTGATTTTATATTAATATTTACAATTTAAAATATAATAGATTATTGTCGATTTAATTGTAATAAAAAAATATTTTAGAATAATTAAAATATATAAAATTAAATTTATAAGAAGAATAATGAATTGTTGAAAATATATATTATTGAAGATTGATATCAATTAGAAATTGGTTGTGGACATAATTTAAAAATTTCGTAGAAAATTGATAACTTCAAAATTTTGATTAAGAGTGGAGTGTTACGCTCCTAGTCAATTAAGTGCATACTTTAAAGCTAAGATACGTCTCTTATTACTTTAGAATTATTCAGCATAAATTTGATAACTTTGAACCTTTACTCTTAAGCTTTGAAAACCCCACTCACTTTTTAGGATTTATTGGGCTTCTCAAATAAATTGATCTCGTCTTGAAACCCTAATCAATTATGTTACGAACTTACTTGCACACAGATTAATCTAGTCACAGAAAAATTAAAAAAAAAATACGTTGACCTGAAATAAGATAGAAATATTGTATTGAAACAACAAAAGTATACTACAAAGTATTGTTGGTCTCTTCGAGGGGGAAACCTCTTTTAAGCATGGCTCAATACAAAATATCTAATATATCTTACACAAGCTCTTTATTTAAATTAATCTACTTAGAACAATTACTACTTCCCATACATGGATAATTTAAAAAAATAAAATGAGATGAATTACAAAACATATGTTTCTAAAATCTTATTAATAACATCTTATACAAACTAAAAGAGTTAGGGCGTGGGGGTCTTAAGATACCCTCCACGTTAAAAAACTTTGTCCTCAAAGCTTGAGATAAGGCAACTACTGTTATGATTAGAGTAAGGGTTCCCACATTATGCCTTTTGGTTGCATGTCATGTCTTTTTACCAAAAGCTCTATGATAGTGCAGTTGCAGAGTTGGTGTGAGCACTTGTATAGGATAGACTCGGGTTTCAAGAAGATAGAGCCTTTAGTATCAAGCTTGACGAATGCATTTTTGGCTTGAAGATGTTGACCAATGACCTTCGTCAAACATGATATATAGAAAACATGATGGATCATGGAGGATGGAAACTCTGACTTGTATGCCACGGGACCAATCTTTTGGAGCACTTTATAAAGACCATAAAACTTGGGTGATAGCTTTTGATAACCCTTCAGCTTCAACAAGGACTTCTTATAAGGCATTAGCTAGAGAAAAACCATGTCACCTTCATTGAAAGTGTGTTCCAGGTAGTGTTGACCATCCTATTTATTCAAGTAATTTTGTGCCAAATAGAGATTATCTTTGAGAGTTTTAAAGGATATTTGCATGCCTATTGAGTGTGGCATCAATTGTTTATACCTTGAGACTTCCTAGAAGGTGTGTCTGAAGAGAGGGAAGTGGTTGACCATAGTTGACTTCATTAGGTGTTATACTTGTGATAGTGTGGTTGAGTTGTACCACCATTCAACAAGTGGTGACCATTTGACCCAGTGAGTTTGTTGATTTTAGACAAAGCAGCACATATAGGTCTCCAAGAATTTGTTGACAGTTTCCATTTGACCATTTTTTTACATGTAGTAGGCAGAGCTCATTTTAAGTTGGGTGACATAGTGATGGAAAAGTTTCTTCCAAAAGTGATAGTAAAAGTGGAATCACAGTCGTAAATGAGTGAAGCAAGATGCCATGGAAGTAGAAGATATGATTTAGAAAAGTTTGGGAAACAATGAAGGTGGTAAAAAGATGGGTGAGGCCATATAAATGAACATACGAGAGGTGATCCACCACTACTAGAATCACCAATTTACATCCTGACTATGGTAGTCCTTCAACGAAGTCCATGGAAATATATAATTATACCTTTATGGGAGTAAGCAAGGGTTGAAGCATGCATGGGATCAATATCATTTCCCTTTTGTGTGCTAACAAGTCTCACATTATGCCAGTTATTTGATGTCATGTTTATTTCCCTCTTAAAAAAATTCTGGCAAAACCTTTCAAATGTTTATAGAAACCCCAAGTGGTCAAATGATGGGGAGGCATGTAGTTTTAGCAAGATTTGTTCTCAAAGTGTCAATTTGGGCACCAATACTAGACAACCTCTGTGTCACATATAGTGACCATCCCAAGAATAATTCGGCCTAGATAAAGGATTAATGGTCACTTGTTGAATGAGTTGTTAAAATATGGGTGTCCTGGGACCATTCTTATTGTACCTTATGCATCCACTCTACAATGATGAAGGACAGTGTGCAAAAATTTATTTGTTATTCATACTTATGAGACAACACAACTGTGACAACATTGTCCTTACCTTTCTTGTAAGTAATCTCATAGTCATAGCCCATCAGATTGGTTTACCACTTCTATTAATTAGGTGAAGAGACTTTCTGCTTTAAGAATTAATTGAGAATATAGTGATCAATTTTGATGCAGAAGTGTCTCCCACTAGGTATGTGTGCCACTTGTTGATTGCATGAAGGATGGTTAAATTGTCCTTCTCATATGTGGAACAAGAGAAGTTTTTCCTTGTAAGTGAATGTGAAGGGTCAACCTTTTTACATTAGGATAAATCTAATTACACTACCTTAGGTATCAATATCAATGACAAAGGTTTTAGAGAATTCAGGCATATCAAAAACTAACATAGTAAACATTTCTTGCTTGAGAACATCAAAGGCCATTTATGTCACCTCTGGCTAATAAAATACATTTTTTCAATATGGCCATCAATGGAGCTATAATTTTCCTAGTCTTAGATGAACTTTATATAATATCTAGCGAGGCCCAAAAATCCATAAAGGCACATGAGTGTTTTGGGTTTAGGACAATTTTTCATAGCCTCAAATTTGTCAAGATCCACTTCAACTCCTTTCTTACAGATGGTGTGTCTAAGATATTCAATTTTATTTTGGACAAAAGCACACTTCAACCATTTGTCACATAATTAGACCTTAGAAAGGAGTTAGGTTTGTTATAAATGTATCAAATGCTCCTCCTAAGTATGGATATAAACAAGGAGGCCATCAAAGAATAATAAGATGAATATGTGGAGAAATGGCCAAAAAATCTTGTTCATTAAGTTCTGAAATGTGGACGTAACATTGGTGAGGCCGAAGGGCATGATAAAAAACTCATAATGAATATTATGAATGCATAAGGCTGTATTAGGAATATATTATTCCTTGATGTAAATTTGATGATTGTTGGACCTAAAATCAAGCTTCAAAAACAAGCAAGTTCCATCCAATTCATTGAAAAACTCATCAATCACTGGAATGGGAAACTTGTCATCGATTGTAAGTTTATTCAATGTAAAAAAATAATATAAAAGTGCCAAGACTCATATGTTTTCCATACCATTAATACAAAATAAGAGTACATATTGATGCTTGGTCTAATGACTCTTTTTTTCAATAATTCTTGCACCATTGTTTCAATTTCATTCTTATGTATAAATGGGTACAGATAAAGACAAATGTTTGTAGGTACATGAATTGGGAAAATATGAATGGCATGATCTTTTAGAGATTATAGAAGTAAAACTTTAGGTTCCTCAAGGATAACTATATGCTTAGAAATAATAGTTCCTATAATTCTGGTAGGTGGTTGGGTTCAAATTATTTATTGAGTTGAACGGTGCAAAATTGGGAAAAAATCCCATGAGATCCATTTTTTAGTGACTTCTCCATTTGATGAGAGCTACTAATTTTTTTTTATCCCTAAGTGAGTCATTTTAAGGTGTGTTGTTGACCCTTTTCGGTGAGTTGCATCTGTAGTTCAGAAAATACCCATAAGATAGGTCCTAGTGTATGGTGCCATTATAATTCCAAAACTACGTTGAAACCTCCTAGAGGAAGAATAAATATGTATGATTTCAAATTATAAGATGTCAGCAATATTCAAGCATTATGGAATTTTACCGTATAAGGTAAGGTTATGCCGTTGGTTATGATGACTTCAAAACTCAAACATGGATACACATAACAATCATCTTGTTTGGTTAGCTGAGGGTTAATGAAGTTATGTGGGATGCCAAAACCAATGAGTATAATGAGGGATTATTTTATAAATTACCCCTTGATATTTATTATTTGAGGAATGGTGATGCCAATCAATGTGTGCACAATTTGTTTTGGGTTGTTTTAACTTATTTTGGATTTATGAGATGTAAATAATATAAAACTATTAAAATTTATATTGTACAAGATGTGGCATATTTTTAAAATATATAAATATAACATAGAGATCAATTGTACTTAATGTATGTATAAATGACCAATTAATGAGAAGAGATAAGGTACTTAGCTAACATTCTAATTTATAATGCTCATTTCCTATGCAATAGTCCTCAAAATGATGTTATGTAAGCTTTATGACTACTTGGATCAAGAAATAGACTATCAAAATCTACATGGATGATGTTGACAAAGCCCATATGCTTGAGACAACTAGTAATGCCCACTATTTTCTATCACTATCTAGGTTGATTGTGTTAGTTTGTTCTACCATAGATCGTTGCATCTCCTTGTCTAGTTGATTTTTATATGCATTTTTGACCATGATTCTATGCACATTTTTTTATTTTTCTTGCTTTTTCCTTGAAACCCTAGCTTCACTTTTGACACAATATATACATGTAAAATGGGGTTAGAAGGATGGGTTGGAAAACCCCAACCACTCCCTACTGAGTGATTGAGCATTTCTTACATTCTAATACTTCAAAGAGGGCTCAAACCACATTTTGTTCTCCCACTTAGATGTATGTATGCTCAATCATGATCCACTAGAATGCAATGTAATGTTTTCACTTTCGAAACTTGACAACATGGACATTTGACCTTGCTTAGACTTGGATTTAGGGCTTATTCCTTTGAGGTATTTTCAGAGTTAAATGTTTTTAGATAATGTATCAAGGATACACAAATATATTTCTCAATGTGATTTCCAAGTGAGTGATAGATAGGAATGGCCTTAGGCTTGATGTGTATTTATAGATGACTCTTTAGTATTTCCACTGTAACCAATATTAGAAACATGTTTATGCTGACCTAAGGGAGATGTATAAATTTTAAAATTAATCGTTGAGTATCATGGGACACTATCGGTGAAGTCAAATCCCTACATAACTATCAACATCTAGCTATTGTTGGCACTATCTCGAAATGGAAAATCATAAATCTAGAATATGATGACAATTTGCATAAGATTATAGGACATTTTGGCACAAACTAGGGAGATCATGAATATGAATGATAAAAAATTGGGTAGGCCAAGTTTATATATAGATAAACGAGTAGGGCAAGATGTACATAAGTTTCAAATATGTATGCACAAGTCATGTATGTCAAAAATGATATTTTCAAGTGTTTAATACCATATTCAAGTGTCTTAAAATTCCCCCCACTTTGGCCTAGTATTGAAAATACTATATTAAAACGATAAAAGAAATAAATTTGGTTCATGAGTGTAATTCTACGTATTAGTACCATGTATCTCCCAAATATCCATCTTGCTTCATATAAACTTGAAAGGAAACATGCATAAACAAATTTCCACTTATGATATAAAGTTTGAAATAATATAGACCATTGAACTATTTGAAATTGATAAATTAAATAATGAATGTGCTTGTGGGTACGCAAACCAAGCTACCCTCTTTTGAACTCAATTAGATAATGCCATGGGGTGATTATGCCCCAAGGAGATGTCACTACTTAAAACATTGGTTGAGAAGTATAAATGCTTTAACCCCCATTGGATATAGAGAAGTGTTGGTTGAGTAATGTAAATTATCAATTGCACTACTCAAAATATCATCCTAAATCTTTTCGTGAACCCCAAAATAAGTTTATATGTAAATTGAAACTATAAATCAACCTTTGCATGTAAATTTTAGACCCAAAGTGCTTATGTATTACTATTGATCTTTAATTATAGATATGAAAAAGTGTTTGCATGAATAACCTTCATACCCCAAATCTAATCCATTTATACCTCAATGTGATATAGAATCCATAATATTTATATCAATCTACTCAATTTGGTAAATGTGTTCAATCTGATCAATATGATAACCTGCTCAATATGATATATCTACACAATTTGATCCATATCATATGTCTCATAATGTCATATAATATTTTAACCGTCTCTCATAATCTTGTAGAATTCCCCACATATGTCATAATATGCTAATATGTCCTGATTTTAATCTTGTAATTTGACCCAAAATATGAACTATTTGTCTATCATGGCCTAAATATATAAGAGAATACTGTCGTATGCCCTATTTTGAGGTGACAGATGAAGCCTAGGAATCTCTTATTGCAAAAGGAGTTATGCACATCATATGAAATATGAATAAATGTTATCATGTAAAGTATGTGTACAAACATGGTTAGACATGTCATCATATAAATGTTTTATTATTCAAGCATATATGAAACATGTATTCAAAGTAAATGGGCATACAAGTGTCATGTCAAGTAGATATAAAATTAGGCATGTAGTAGTTATAAGTAACACAACTAAATTCATGATAGACATAACGAAACCAAGATTAGAAAAAATGTAAATGTGCACACTCATAAGCACACAATATCATGATCATAAAGAACTCAAGCACTCAAGACATGACTCGACTCTGACTTGAATATGACCCAAAACATACAACATGACCATGAAATAAAATAGAGGATTTTTGAAACAACTGGTGCATGACATGGAAAAAAACAATCAATGCACATATTTCATGCAAGATATCAACATAAATCATCACATGATGTAATAATCGACAATAACAACACACATGGAACAAGAATACTAGTCCACATAATCCATCAATGTTATGGTCTAATGTAATAAAGCACAACATCCATATAAAATAACACTCTATAAAGTATAAGCAAGAGAGAGCCATGTATAGTCATTATTGTGTATATTAATATGATCAATGGAATGATCGTAGAAAGATATAAACTGTAAAGTGTACCAATATGCCCTTAGTATAGGCATGTCCCCAATGTAGAAAGATATCCCCTGGGTGTAAGGAATGTCCCACATCTATATGTACATGTATCATATATAACATGTATGTCTTGCATCCCACTCATATATATCATGGTAATCATGTGCATAGAGAATAGATATGTAATTCACCATGTATAAGATAAATAACATCAATCAATCATGTAACTAGTAAAACATGTCATGCATAGGCTTTTATTTTATTTTTTTTTAATTTTTTGATTTTATTTGTATTTTTAAATATTACAAATTGAAATATACTCATACTAACCAATGATCACATCAATGAGATGCTCACATGTAGGTCTTCAATCTATCAATATAAATTCCGCACATAATGGACGAGTAATAACACATGTATCATTATTTGAATTTGACAAGTGATCATGCAATGAAAAATATCTTGCACCATCATAATAGTCAACATGATCACATTTATGGTATGTAGATATAAAAACTATAGAACCTATGGAGTCCATTGTATGCTATAAGAATGCATCGATTTTCATTTTGGAACACGTGAAACAAATTATAGAACCAAATTAGGATTTGACAGAATAGGTAACATTTGTTGAACTCAAATAGACCTCTGATTTAATGGACGTTAAAGCACTGGTATTTCAGGAAGATCAATTACTTGTTTATGATTTTCCTTTTTAGAATGAACCTGTATAGGTTGTATAATAGGTTGTGGTGGAGGTTGCAACGCAAATATCTCCAATGGAATGAAATACTCATATGGATTACCCATAATTGTAACCACGTGGTTGCCATATATATACTTCCCACACTAATGTATCAAAGATGGTATTACACTATTTTATGTATCCACAAATGTCCTAATAAAATGTTAAATGCCCCAATATTGGGAAGAACTAAAACCCAAATAGAAACTATTGTAGGCCCTATCATAAGTGGTAACATAATGCCCCCATGAGGGTTTTGTAAAAAATAGGATAAAACATATCGGTGAACCTTTACATTTTTTAGTATTAATTTTTCTTATTTTTGTCATAGGGTTTCAAATTAATTTCTGATTTATATACAAAAATATATTGTTTTCTGATTTGGTTTTCGAATTTCAATTTTAATTTCAATTTTCTTTTTTCTTTTTTCTTTTCTCTTGTATTTGTAAAAACTATGTTATGACATTTTTTAAACCCATAGGAGCTATTGTTTTGGAAAACGGTCTTCGATTTACCTAAAGCACAGTGTGAGGGGTATTTTTCCAATACTCAAGCCATTAGAAATATATATATATATATATATATATATATATATATATATATATATATATATATATATATATATATATATATATATATATTACTTTCCATATACCTCGTACTATTTTGATGTAGAAGTGCCTCCTATGGTTGAAAAACGGTCAAACGTTTCTAATGGCTGAAAAATAAAATCTTAAGCATTTTTGGTATACTACGAGGTCTATGGAAAGTTATATATATATATATATATATATATATATATATATATATATATATATATATATATATATATATATATATAACTTTCCATAGACCTCGTAGTATACCAAAAATGCTTAAGATTTTATTTTTCAGCCATTAGAAACGTTTGACCGTTTTTCAACCATAGGAGGCACTTCTACATCAAAACAGAGCACTATAATCTCAAGTACTTCTTGAAGCAAGAAGCCTCTTTACCCAAGCGAAAGAAGTGGGTAACCAAGTTGATGGGAAATGACTATTATATTACCTACAACAAGGTAAGGGCAATGTTGTTGTGGATGCATTGTCTCATAAGTCTGAAAAATAGATAACTTTATGTGCATTGTCCTTCCCATTCCAAAGTGGGTGCACAAGGTACAACAAGAATGGTCCCGGGCTTCCCCATTTCAACAACTCATTTAGCAAGTGACCACTAATCCTTCATCTCATCCAAATTACTCTTTGGATGATCACTATTTATGGCATAAAGACCATCTGATATTTGTGCTCATATTGGTACTACGAGAGAAATTTATGCTAGAACTGCATGCCTCGCCATCAACTGGCCACATTTTTTTTAAAGAAACATATGTAAGGGTCCATAAAAAAATCGAGACGACATTAAACATGGTATCAAAAGTTTGTGGTAGAATATGAGACTTGTCAGTACATCAGAAGAGAAATAGTATCAACCCTAGGCATGCTCTAACCCTTGCTTATTCTCATTAGGGTATGGACCGATATTTCCATGGATGTCGTTTAAGGACTACCAAAGTCAAATGGAAATCAATGATTCTTGTGGTGGTGGATCACCTCATTAAGTATTCCCATTTTTATGCCCTTGCCCATCATTTTACAACATCCATTATTGCCCAAACATTTTTAGATCAAATCTTCGGCCTTCAAGGGATACTTGCTTCAACCGTCTACGACCATGATTCCACTTTTAATAGTAACTTCTGGAAGGAAATTTTCCACCTCTATGACACCTAACTTAAAATGAGTTCCACCTACCATTCACAAACAAATGGTTAAAAAAATTTTGATAACAAATGCTTAAAGACCTATCTGTATTGCTTTGCCTCCGATCAATATACTCACTGGGTTAAATAGTTACTGCTCATTGATTGGTAGTAAAACTATACATATCACATTACCTCTAGGATGACACCTTATGAAGTCATCTATGGTCAACCATTTCCCTCTCTTCAAAAAAACATTTGAGGAAGTTCCAAGGTACAAGCAGTTGATTCCACACTCAAGCACGCATGAAAATATCTTTCGAACGCTCAGAGATAACCTCCATCTGGCATAGGAACCCAATGAAGCAACAAGGCGATCAATGCCACTTGGAACGGGCTTATGACATAAGTGACATGATTTTTATCAAGATGTAGCCTTATAAGCAGTTTTCCTTGAAGTTGAAGGGTCATAAAAAACTAACACCCAAGTTTTATTGTCCTTATAAAGTGCTCCAGCAGATTGGTCATGTGGCATGCAAGTTGGAACTTCCCTCTTCATCCAAGATCTATCATGTTTTCCATGTATCATGTTTGAAGAATGTCACTGGTCAGCATATTTGAGCCCAAACTACACTCCCCAAGCTCAACACTAAAGGCTCTATCCTCTTAGAAGTCTATACTAGACAAGCACTCACACCAGTTCCACAACCACACTATCACAAAACTTATGATACAATGGCACAACATGCAACCAGAAGATGCAACGTGGGCACCCCTACTCCAGTCACAACAATATTTTGCCCATCTCAAGTTTTGATGAAAAGGTCTTTTTAAGGGGGAGGGCATGTTAAGACCCCTTCGTTTTAACTCTTTTATTGTGTATTAAGGGTTACTAATAAAAGCTTGGACACGTATTTTTTTAAGAAGCATTATTTATCTGTAATTATCCCACATGTATGGGAAGTAGTAGTTGTCTTGAAGAGATTAGTTTAAATAGAAAGCTTGTATAAGAAGACAAAGAACCATGCTCAAAAGAGGTTGCCCTTCAATATATATATATTATATTATTATTGCTAGATCAATTTATGTGTAAACAAATTCCTAACACAAACTCTAAATTTAAAATGATTTAAGTGAACATTAAATGATATTTACATTATTTGATAAAATAATGTAAAATTATAAAATGGCTTTATTACTAAATTTATCGTTAAAACTAATATGGCGATTCTAACTTAATGCTACAAACTCAGAGATGTCAAGTGCCATTTGTTATTTTAAATTGTTATTGTATTATCACAATATTTACACTTTGCCATTGGGTGATATTATCCTTTAGTTTTAACAGATTGTGTTATTAGCCATTTTAGAATGTCAAGTTTTGGCATGATAGTTGTTGTGATACTTTACAAAACACTACTTTTGTGTGTTTTATTCATTCCCTTATAGCCTTTGAGTAATGATAAATTGGTAGTTTCTCTTATGGAGTTGCTACTTTTTTTGGTTCGTTTTGAAACAATTTTAAAGTAAATAAAATGTCATATACCATATCCTCTTACTAAATATTGTGATGTTAAATTCATTACTCTTGTACAATTTAGTATTTGTTTCTCTTTTTTTTAATTAAGAAAACAATATACTAACTACTAACATTTATCATGGAAGAAGAAAGAGAAACAAGAATATTGATATGAAAAAAAAGTGGTGGTTAACATTTCAACAGATCTCAAACCCCTACATCACATTAAGGCGAGCATAAGCCAATAGATATGCACACATAATAGCCAAGGCATAACCATCCCTACAACTAATCTCAATCCAATGATGTTTCCAATTACACTTTTTGTATATATAATCTACTTCAAACCATCTTAATAGGTGGAAAATCAATAAATGCAAAAATAATTTCTAATAAAATTTAAAGATTTTTACCCAAAAACATATTAATGTTTAATTCTTAATTTAACATTAATCTAAACATATAGTCTCCTCTTTCCTTAAAATATTGTCCATTGACAAATATTAACCAATAAAATTATTCCTAAATATTTTATTATTGAAAATGAGAATTTACTCCAAAAATGAATAAGACTCCAAACACAATTCAAAAAGAAAACATTTATTAACCATATGCCTGGCACACCCAATTCAACTAGATTAATTTATTCATGCAACAAATTTTATTTTATTTGGTTTTGTTAGTACACTGAGATTTTAACGGAGAGCACATCTACACATTCCAAACAATTGCACCTCTATCACACGCTCCACTTTTATCCATTTCATGTATACATTTGTCAATATTTATCATGCATATCCTCTGTATTCCCTATGACTTCATAATCCCAAAAACATCCCATTCAAATGTCTTTCATACATGTCTTACCACTCCAAGTCGGATATGTCTCTTCCGCACATCTTAGAATTGTTTCTATGACTCTGAGATCCTTATTCAGTCATTCATATGTTGGCGGCGACCACCCATCCTCTATTGCCCATTACAATTTTTTTGGTTCTTTGTAAGAACTTCAATAAATGGCATCCAATTTGCGACTGGTTTTTGAAATCGTAAAAATATATTATGTTTTTTTCCATTTCAAAGTAGTTTTGAATTTTTAAAAAACCATGAAAACGTTTAAATTTAATTTCAAAAAATGAATAAGCATTTATTTAATTCATCTATTAATAGTTGTGTCAGGTTTCTGGTATTGACTTTTTTTCAAAGCATTTCCTCCAACATTTGTATCATTTCCTGTAACTTGCTTCATAATGTAAAACCTTCATTTTCATTTTCACTACGCAACCATACAAGTTTCATATTGTCAAATTTCTTTGCTCCGTGAAACATTACACACTGAATGTGATAGCAAACGTGTCAAGATGTAGAGAGTACTAGCAATACAGTAAAAAGATGCAATATGATGCAACTGCAATTGATATGTATTTGATTCCAATACCATGATATAGAATGACTATAAATTATTTAGAAGATTTCTCTGTTCAAAAAAAGTAAAGCTCCACATTTTGACCAGACAGTAACCCCACAAATTGGGGCAGTCACCAAGTAAATGATTCGTATGCATGCCTGTATAATAACTAAATAAGAATCTCGGTATACAAAAGGTGGCAATCTAAGTCAAATGTTTCATTATTTTTTTCAAGTTTATTATGTTTTTTACCAAACAGATAAATATAACAAAGCATGTACTTGGATTTTTGTTAGCTTTTGTCTGTCCAACCATAAGGAGCAGGCTGATCTCCACCGCTCAATTTAGCACAACCGTGAAAAAGGGTGGGCAATCCCAGCCCTGCTGGGTCATTTTTGTGTACTAGAGGTCCATGATCATGGATTTCACTCCCTCATGCGATTCAGAAGATTGATTTGGCCTCCTCAGTGACTAACCTCTGTCCAAAAAAGGTGATAGCCATGTGGATAGAAATGGGAATCTTCATGGGCAAACACTCAGTCGTCATCTGATAATTCTCTTAAACAATCCACAAGGAACAGTACCAATAACAATAACTTACACCAGAGGAGGTCAGAACGTCGCTGACAATGAACACAACAGTTCTACCATAAAAACTTGTGGCAATGACATGAAAGCATTCTACAAGGACTGAGCACTAGGAACTACGTTAGGGATTCATGTACGCTTGTTCTGTAGCAGATTTAAATCTTACATTTCTCTGCTGAGGTTCAAAATAAAACTTACAGCTGGCTCTGTACAGTTTAGATCAGCTTCTCATGAACATCAATTAAGTTGAAAATGTGTGCTGGATGAATCGCTTATGGCTATGTCTTCACAACCAAAAACAAAAGTGTAACATAACAAAAGAATGAAAACATTTCTTACATCTAAATTTGGTATATTTACAATATAAATATACCATGGAACTTCACGGAATCATCGTCAATGAAGCACAACCTTTTCCGAGCATATGTTAGGTCAAAAGAACGGGTAATGCCACCAACTGGGTCTCCTACAATACTACAAAGTGAATATTGCTAAGGATGGTTTCCAGAACTTTATTCCAAAATTCAAGGGACCGGGGCACCAGTGGTGTAAGTCTCCACCTTTCCTTTAGCTGGTTAGCCACTTTTACACATTTGATGATACTACAGTTCTTCAATCCTCTGTTTTCTTAGCTTTTAATTGTAAATTTTTTACTCGTCTTCTGCATACCTGAATTTGCCTGGTAAGATTGCAAATTCCTCATCATTTATAATAGGATCTGGATTTGAGAGGGGTATGGATCTGATATGGACACAATTCAGACTTAGGGACAATCCGGCACATTACCTGAGCCAAAAACCAGCCTTTTCAAAAGGCACTTGCAAAAAAGACACAAATTTCATCTCAAATTGATTTGATATCCCTGCAACAAAGTGAAGTGATTAACGGTACATTCCAATCCATAAAATCACTAATCCTTTGTGACATGGGCCCAGACAAAGTAGAAATGGCAAAGACAAGATGCAAAGCCTCACTTGAGCAAAACAAAGTTGAATTGCAGGTAAAGACACAACAAATCAAAGAGATGAACGACACAATTGACAAAAAAACACGACGTATATATTGTAGAACTTACAAGAATGGAAGGAAGGAAAAGATACATACTGCTATAGAACATAGAGAGGCTCAGTGATAGATTTTTATTGCAAAAAACACTAATCAACACCCCTCTTGCAACAGGTGGCCCATGAAATTACTCTCAAATAGGTATCAGGTATCGTTGGATTAGATGGATGTGGTTTGCTGAGCCCATATGAGAAAGATGAACACCGCAAGTGACTGCTTAAAGTTTCATGTCCAAACAAGCTTTTGTTGAGTTTCATGAGGACGTGTCCCCACTGTGCCCTCCGTCCTCGTCTCCATGGACATTCCCGTGAGTTTTCTTCTCCCTAGGTTTTGGGGACATATCTAGGCGTCCCCTTCTTGCATCCCCTTGTTTCCTTGTTACCCCCAAAAAAGGACTCTGATGATTTTGTAGCAGTATTTACCCAAGTCTGAGTGTTGTGTAATGGTGGGGAAGAGGCTAGAGGACAAGAATCCCGCAGTGAAAAATTGAACACTGATAGAATTAATTTTTCTTATAGTTTCAGCTAGGTGGGGGACAATAAAAAATATTGTGTTCAATTCAATTTTATTGTCAGTTAACTTGCTAAATTGAGCAGTTTTGAATGATTTGTGCTTGGGGTTACTCCAATTTGACTGCAATTTCTTGTATTTATTAAGTGACATTTGAACTTATCATGAAAAGAGTTAATTACAGTGTTTTTGGAATACCTGTGTTTCATTTATTGCTCGACATTTCGGATCACTACCCGTGATCCTTCATCAGGCTCATAGAAAGTGGTTTGAGCATAAATAGGGGGAAGAAGAGGGTAGATAATGTTAGTCGAGTCACTCGAGCAAAACTCGGATAGCAATTGCATTTTTTCTCATCTCAGCTATAATCAATGAAGTAACCAATTGTGAAGTAAGCAGGTGTCACAATGAGCATACCCTGTGCATGTCTATACAAAGAAACAATCAACAAAGGACCTCAAACCTGAATCAAGTCCGTCTCTTGAAATAATTGTAGGAACGATGAAATGAAAGTTATTAAGTACAAGGATAAATTATCAAGGTGAACTTCTATATCGTTTTCTATTATAATCGCATTTTCACAAAGTGACATCACAATTCCTAAAATTTATTGCATGCCTGTGAATATCACATTTTGTAAAGGCTTTTATACGCTTCAAACAAGAGAGGAGCTTTTGGGTGTAATCCAACATTTACCATTAGTAAGGTGGTCATTCCTGTTCAATGGACAATTTACCAAAGCCAGCTCGAAATTGGTAACCAGGGGACCGTTAATTCAACAGGCATATTTCATTTCCACCCTCACCTCACAAACTTTTCACGCACAGTGGGTCAAGGGATCAAAAATAACAGCATGGTACCAGTGACTAAAACAACTCCTAACACTTCTCTATGGGGTAAATTCAAATCATAATGCAGTTCTTTCATGGTCAAAGTTCAAGCATACGTAAAAAGTATTTTAATATCTCAAGTCAAAAAGTTTCAATTTACTCAACAAAACTCTTCTTTAGATGATTTAGCTTCAATATAAAGTGAATGCTTCTTCATGGAGGTTAAGTGAAACAAATGTCTTTATATAGACGACAAAACTTTCGACAAAGGATCTCATGTTAATACACATCATTTTCTAGGACTGGCAATTAATATTACGGAGATGAGAGTCTATGTACTATCCACTACTCATACATTTTCAAAAGAAGCGGACCAATCACTGCGCTCATCAATGTGCTCAAAAGGCACAATGACTAAGCAAAGGCATCTTAAAATAAGATGCACCCTAGTTTATTCCAAATGGCAAACTCGTTTGCACATTGAACACCTGCTGCAGCATCAAGATTTTCAATATCCACATGTTCAATTATCAGGTACAAAGGCTTTTCTATCCTATTAGAATTAATGACATACTTAAAAGCATGTTCCAAGGGTCCCTTCTCAACAAGGGTGAAATAGCATTCTATGGTGCCATTATGCTTGAGCGAAAAAATCATCTGAGTGCTGGTACATTAAGCAATTATTCAGCACAATTCAGACATTAAATTGCAAGAAACACAAATGCCACATTGCACTTTATGTACATCCAACAAGAACAAATAATGAGAAGGGTGAATCAAAAAAGCTATTTTACACGGAAATTGTTAAATGTGCTCGAAACTTACTAGCAATTGAACCTACAATAACCTGGCAAATGCAAGAGGAGCCAACGTTAAGACCATGTTCAAATGAAGCAACCTGAGTAAATTGTCATGACAGGGTTTCCTATCTTTGGAATTTAAAAACCATGTTCTGTATCCTCTACAATTAAGGTGGATTATCCCATGTTTAGAATTTTTTTTGTTGACTGTTAAGGGTTTTATTCTGATGTGTGACAGATAAAATGCCTCCAGCCATACCTCCAGCCATACCTCCAGCCAACATTTTTAGTATGTGCGCATAAATATCTTTATCATATTTTGTAGGGGAAAATCATTAAGAATTTAGATCCATGTATTCCAAATTTCCAATTCGCTAGAAATACACAATCAAGGGCCTACTTGCATACATATTGACATGTCAGCTGATACGCTGTATAACATATCAGTAGATTCTCAATAACATACCATGGATACTCATCACATTGATATTTATTTGCACCCGCAGTTACCATATTTAGCTCAACACATTTTTCCTGTTATTGTATCATAAGGAGAATGATTTGTGTGTCATTGCATGTCTCATTGAGTATCTATTCCATTTGTCATATGCTGATTCTCACGTTCTAAAGGCTCACAGGCTAACCATATAAATTTGCAATCTCTACCAAGACGCTAGAGAATATTGCTTGTTAAGAAACCTCTTAGGGGATTCGCGATGGTGAAACAAATGAATTATGTTGAAAGATAAGCCAAAATATGAAATCAACTTGTATAATACAAAATGTAGTTTTGGTTCATATACCAAACCCTGTGGGCGGTAATCCATTTGTTATTGACTTGAGCTTAATCATCAGTACTCAATATGTTTATTACTAACTTTAAAAATAGCTGCCTTGTGAAATCCGGGGAAAATTGATGCCAAATATGAAATGCCATGCAAAAAAAGTCATTTATTTTTATAAATTCCCATGGGTTCTTATCGGCCAGAGGCATTGCCCCATGCAACTCTGTCAAATGTAATTATAGAACGTACCTCCCCATTTTGCAAGATGATGTTCCCCACTGTGTTATAATGAAAGTGGGAAAACTTTTTCCACTTGTCATGTCATATAACAAAATGTTACTTGTGGAACTTTCCTTTCTGTCCTAGTTTCAATCACTCACAAACTCTAAGTATTCGTCTCCTTTACATCCATAATATATATGAATTTTCATACATGGAGGTATATCTATTGGAATTCCCTTTGATCCACTCTGCAATGGTGAAAGATCCAGAATTACTTTTCTTCAGCTTCAGATGGTTACCCTTGAAATGCTCCTTTCGCACTATCCTTTGGAAGTTGGAATCCCAAGAGGACTTTGTACATGTCAGATACAGATCACTTAGACACATTACAAGTTTCGCTTCAAACCAATACTAAACACACTTTAATTTTTGGCATGTTGGAAAATAAGAACACCATCAAGTACAATAGATCCAATGCAAATATTCCAAGAAACTTGATAAAATCAAACTAACCCTTGAAAAATTGAAATGAAGAACTGTTAGCTGCTGGAATTTGACTTTCTTACCTGAAAGTCATTCATACTAAATCTAAGACAACTAGAAGCTTCCACGAAAAATGTGATATGAGCCAGGCTCTATATGTTTATTGAAGACATTGAGACCAAAAGAATTATGTAAAACAGTTTCCCCAGAGGTTGAGATCCAAAAGCATACAAATGCAGACATTTTCCACCCTGTAAATTTAAAAAATAAAGTAAAAGGTTAGGGACCATAAAATGTCCCCTAAACTCATACCTAGACCACAACTCTGTAATACAGCAAGCTACATCCACTCCTTTAATTTACCTTGAGTCTGGTGTAAAATAGATTCAGACAAAAAAATTGGCTGGCTGTCTCCTTCCCAATAATGATATATCCAGTTTATGCAAATTTGTTGTGTCTGTAAATTCACACAAAATCGCTCAGTACAGTATACTGATGTGTGGCTTAAATGACCTAAATACAGAAACACAATTTTTGAGCTACAAAAAATAAATTTTGTAAATACCAATAAATTCAACATCTCCTTTATTTTTCTGTTAACTCTCACAATTTCCAACACTTCAGGGCATGTGTCTAAAATGATATAACAATAAACAAAAGTGACGCTGGCTATACCTTGCAATTCATTGGAGCAGCAAATGATGAGTCACTGGATGCAGTTAACCCATGGCAGTAGTCAAAATGAATGGAAGCAGTCAAAATGAATTCATGCTTGGTTGCTCTAGACATATTCTATAATTGATTCAACTTAGCAACACCAGCTTTAAGATAAAATAATCTTCAATGACCTATCTCCTATATCTTTGGAACTTTACAACCAAATGTGCATAGCGGCCATTCTTTTCCATTTCATTCAATATTTTCTGTGCCTCGGTGAATTTTCTAGCATTCCTAAGCTTTTTCACCAAGGTTCTGTACACGATAAAGTCTGGATAGCAATCTCTGGATTCCATAACTCCAAGCATGCCACAAGCCTCCTCGTATCTTTCAGCATTACATAGACCTAGAATCATAGCATTGTAAGTAAATTCATTTGGAAGCTGCCCCTTATGGATCATCTCATCAAACAGTGTCTGGGCCTTCTCAAGCTCACCTGCTACCACAAAACTGGTAATCATAACAGTGTAACACACAACATCAGGTTGGAAGCCTTTTTTGCTCATATCTTCAAAAAAGTATTTACAAGCATCCAAATTTCCTGCCCTGCCAAGCCCATCAATAAGGGCAGTGAAGTGAGTAACTTGGGGATGGCATCCAACTTCTACCATGTAATTCAGGAGATCCAATGCTGCACGTGGTTTATCTCCTTTTCCAAGCACATGAAGTAAAATATTGTAAGTGTGAAAATCCGGAGCAAACCCATTTTTCCCCATTTCTGCCAACAGTTGATTTAAGTCATCAACTTTCCCAAGCCTATACTTTGCATAGATAATTATGTTATATGTTAAAATATCAGCCGAATGACCATCATTCAACATTTCCTCGTACACCCATTCAATCAAATTGAAATTTTTTTCTCTCAGCAGGGCATGAAGAATTGCATTGTAGGAGTGCTTATAAGGCCTAAAATTAAAATTTTGGGACCGAACAAATGTTTCAACAATCCTTTTAGGCATACCAGCTTGCCTGCTACTACAAAGCAATATATTGAAAGTTCTTGCAGTGATAGGGCATCCACCTATCATCATCTCCTCCACCAACCTCCACATTGCTTTGAATTCATCACAATCAGCAAAAATCTTGACTAACAAATTATGTGTCTCAGGATTATGCTTGAAGCCAACCTGTCGCCCAGCCCAAAGGAAGAACTTAAACCCTAATTTTGCACTTTTGACCTTTGTCTCATTTTTAATTGATCTCGAAATCTTCCTCAGGACATGCCTGACCAAAGGTACTGTCATCCTCAAACCAGTCTGCTGCAGAGCCTCCTTGACATCAAAACCAGGGGCTTCTTGTTGAAGAATTTCATAAAGCAAATTAACATCATAATCCAATTTATCGTAAGAATAATTGGACCCACTTCCATTTCTCTGTTCAGAATCCTCTCCCTCTTCCCCTTCAGGGTCTGAGGAGTCATTAAGGTTTTCCTCAAACCATGAAAAGCCATCCATATTTTCCTCGGACCCTTGAAATACATTATCACCATCATTAAACTCTTTAGATCCATTTGAAATTCCCTGGGACTCCAACTTGTTTTGAAACCCTCGAGATCCATTTGAATTTCCATGAAACTCTAGATCTTGAGAACCATTTGAATTCCCACGAAACCCTAGATTTTCTTTATACCCTTGATGTCCATTTACATTTTTCTGAAAACTTGACTTGACCTTAAACCCCTGAGAACCATCAGCATTTTCTTCGAACCAGGATTTTTGCTCGGGTCCGTGACAACCATCTGGGCTTTCCCCGAACACTAATTTGTCTTCAAAACCTTCTGAGCTTTCCTTAAACCCGGGATCATCATTAAACCCTATTTCTCCTTCAAGCCTCTCTGAAAGTTCCTTAAACCCTGGCGAGCCTTGTACACCTTCTGTAGACCCTGAAAACCCATTTGGGTTTTCGCTAAACATTAAGCATTGCTTAAACCGTAAATACTCACCTGGCTTTTCAAAGTCATTTACTTTATCCTCTGTAAATTTGGGTTCTTTTTTTGACCCGTCTGTGTCCGGGTTTTCATATTTTGCAGTGCTTTTCTGATCGTTTTTCTCCGAGTATTTTTCAAGTCCTGTTCTTTCATTGTCATTGTAACCCTTACCGGACTTGGAACAGTAAAAGATAAGATTAACCTTAGGAATATATCGAACATACCTTGATATAGATGACGTTGAATGCATGACGCCAATGTGGGTTTTTGCCTGTCAGGCTTCATAGCAGCTCTAATGAATTTGTAGCAGAGAATGATGTATGAAAGCACGGTATAATACTATTATTTTGTTGTGGATAAAAATCATCTCAACCCACAAACTGAATCAGAGTCTGCATTCACAGTATAATCTCTCACTATTTGACAACTCCAAAAGTGGAAAATCGATAAAAGATGATAGCGCATCTACCATGATCCTGCTTTGTCCAAATTGGGAAAAACAAGCGTGGCTACATTAGTTTTTTAGTTAGTTTGAAGCTGAAGCCAATCTCATTAGATCACTGGTTTTCTCTTTCTGAAGTTAGTTATATATATATATCTATCCCAAATTTACAATATATGTGTACTTGCAAACAAATCTACCTCTCCTCCTAATCTTTCAATGGGCCCAATATCTAAAGCTTGACTAAAACAAAGTGAGTTTTGGCAATTTGTAATAAATCAGGGGGATGGTAAAATTATTTTTATATTCATCATGTCACAATTAATCTTGATAAATATATTGAAAATAGTAATTTGTGTAAATGTAAATTATTTGAATGACATAAATCTTAAAGCTTGCATCAAAAGTGTTTCAAGGGAAATATTAATTTCAACACTAATGAATGATTTGGTGATCGATTGATCTCTTTAGAATGCATGTGAGTGTTCCATAGTGTTTTGATACAACACACCCAAACTTTCTTAAGCTTGGGACCATAAGATTTTTGCTTAGGAATACTTTAAATTCTTGTTTTGTTTTCCTTTATTGTTTTAGAAGAACACTAATGTCTTTGGTTTTTTGAATAAATATTTCTGCAAGGAATGAATGTTCCTCATAGGAAATGAATATTTTGCACAAGGAATGAGTGTTTGGTAAATACATGTTCTTACTTTTCACATGTTTTGTGCACCTTCATAGGTTTCTCTTTTATGAGTTACAGTGTAAGACCATGGATAGGACCTAGCCTTCTTCATAAAATCACCATCTTTTCATTCCCTATCTAGAATGTGTTTTGCAATGGTTATAAGTGTTTTTATCTTTGTTCTCAACTTTAACTTTTGCTTCTTTTGCTAGATGAAATTTGCATAACGACCAGTGTTTGCATGTTTTCCTCTACTTCCCTTGTTCTTATGATAAGGAATCACATTTCACTATCATTGTATCCCTTTTTTGCACTTTATCACATTTTTTGCAATTTAAAGTAATTCAAATATTTTATGTTTCATTCTTTTCCTTTCACTCCACATTGGATAAAACAAGGTCGAAGTTAAGATAACACTTTTTATTTTACCTATATTTATAAGAATCTTAGACACCATGTTCTCTAAGTTTTCTCTCTTAACAACCAAATCTAACGTATTCAAATGAAAGTAATCTCTAGCACCCATGTTTGGTTTTCCAAATCCGTATAGAGGAGGAATAGAACAAACCATCAAGAAAGTTAAAATCAAAATCATTTGAAATAAAATACAAAGATATACAAAAGGTAACATATAAATTTTAAAAGTCAAAATCACACCAAAAGATGTGATTACAAGTACATCTCTTATCTCTAATCGAATCTCAAAATCCATAGTTGGCCTCATGATAGAGTCGAGGTCCATTGGGGTGCGATAGGCTAGTAGATTAGAATAAGATAATTTAGCAAACTCTATGGTGATACCTACTTTCTCATGCAAGCACCCAATCTTCGCAATAGACCGACAACTCTGTAAGGGGTCCTAAAGAATGGGGGACACGTTGTGGGAAGGTAGGTCCATTTTACTTTTCATGCATATAGCCTTCATGAGATGATTTACATATTTTTTTTGTTGCCTTGAAACTTGTGTGGCTAAGAGAAGTTCTTCAGAGTCTTTAAAGTCTAAAGTCCTCTTGTTTTGACAAACCTAATTTGAGTGTTTTTACTTCGATAAAGAGTTCTTCTACCTTGATTTTTCCTTCATTCTCCCCTCTACCTATTTCATTTTCCCCCTTGATAGGCAAGTGTGATTCTAAATATGTTTTCCCTTCTTCTATATTCCCTCTTCTTCATATCTTAAAAACATGCTAGCACTACTTTGTTTCAATTTTATCTATCTTTAGAACCGAACAATATGGTTGAGTGACTATGGATTACTTTCTTTACACCATGGCTCTACATTTATAGATGTGTTTTACTTTATTTTACCATTTTTTATTTTTATACTACCCCTTTTTGAAAACACCTGAGTTCATTTCTAATTTCATGTACTTTTTTCATTATTGAGTGAGGTTGGCTTGTTACTTCTCACTTACCAATTTTATTTTTGCTTTGAGACACATTTTTCCATTAATGATTGAGTAAGGATTATTACTGCTCATTCATCAATGTTTTACCATTTTTGCTTTCCCATCTTTGTTTAAGTAAGGATTGTTATTGATTTTACATTGATTTTTGATTACCATCCTTTTTTACATGTATCCTTGGTTTGACTTGGTGAGTTTGTCATTCTTACTTCAGGTTTACTTGTTTGAGTTTTTTAATCTTTAACGACTTTTTGTTTACCCAATTCACTCTAATTTTTGACTTAGTCATTTGGTCTAACATAGCACTTATCATCCCAATTTGTCAAGTTTCCAAGTACATCCCATCCACATAGTATCAGTTATCTTGACTTTCATGTATTTATTTATTTTTTATCTTTAGTTTTGTATCCTTAAGTTTATTGAAAGCATTTTTTGTGCCCTCCACAATTAGAACTACAAACATAATAAACAACCATCCAATGATAAAGGTAAGTCAAGGTACGCATACATTACTTTTAATTTTTAGTTATTTCCCTTTCAGTCATTTAAATTTCAACTATTTTTGCTTTAAAATACTGTAATTTTTTTTAGCTTCAACGTTGTGTGTTACTATGTTCTTTTTCGAAGCACCATCCCCTTTTACACATGCGTAACACATGATGAACTTTGATTGGGGTATATATACACATAATATTTTTAAACTTTATCAATTATTAATGCTTTCTATCTTGTAGGAACTCATCAAGTCTCAATCTCTTTGAGTGCAGACCTTAAGAGGTACATTGAGAAAGGGGTAGGCAAACCATTGGTGCTTTATAAGATTGTTGTCCCTTATTACCACTTGATATCAATCCAACCATCTCCTAAACACATTTCCCTGAGTTTTACCTCCTCTTTTACACCCTCTTTTAGTAATTTTTGGCCTTCATTATCTTTTTCCTAACCAAAAACCCTTTTTGACAGTTTACATTACATAGTCGGCCTCATCAACCTTGTCCTCTAATTGAATAAAACTTATTGGGGTCTAGGTTAGCCCCTAGAAGACCTAGTATGTGACCTAATTTACTTTTGTCAATAATGATACTAGGTTGACTGGGTTGACCTTGTCATCCTAAAATTTTGAAAAGGATTGAGGTTACATCCACCTTTATAAACACATTCATTTTTCCATTTTTAAAGAGACAATAAGAGTTAATTATTTATTTGCACTTTTTTACAATTTATTCTTCTGCTATTCTACTTGAGGAGTCTTAGCTTAGGGTTTCTACTTGGAGAATAATATTATCTTGTAGATATGTCTTAGATACTTTGGCCTTTTTTAGCGATCCTTACAAACCAAAACAACCTCTTACAAAGCACCTTTGGCTAAGGGAGAGATTGAGTCTTGACGGGTTCATCTTCAAGGTAAGTATCTCTAACATTGTTCCTCTCTTTAGTAGATAAAAGTAACATAAGTAATGGATTTTGAATATATTGTTCTTTCCATGCATTAGGTTCTTACCTATACATAGCTTAATTAGGATTATCTTATGCATATTTAATTTTATGTTCTCTAACCCTCATTTTGTGCTACAAGTTTTGGTGAGCACGAGATTAGACTTTTACTTTACTTGTTATTAGTTTAGTGAATATGAAAACATAGGACCTAGTTAGGGTCATTGCATAGTTTTGCTTAACTGGAGGCTTTGAAACCCTTCCTAGTGAATTTATTGTGGTGAGAGATCCCTTGGTTAGGTCCAACAGATCCATCTTGACCATGACCCTAAATATCCAATGTATCCACAATCAGAAGTGTAAGTAAGATTTATCTTCTCTGAGTTAAGATTGATTTATAGATCTGTTACATTTCCCATTGCATACATTTTATATATCATTAACCAATATTTATATTTGGCCACAAAACTAAGTTGGTTTCCTCCTTGGTGATGAAATCCAAGTAGGTAGGCCTTGGGAAGACAAGTGTTTAAATACATTTTGAATATTATGTGATTTGGTAGTGTATACAAAAGATAAATAGTGTAACTAAATGGTAATTTAAAAAAAAACACATATTTAAACTATATGATTTACTCTAAGCATGTAAACAACTAAAAAAGAAGTGTGAATTAATTACTAGAAAATAATTTTTAATTCCTTAATGAAAATAGTATAGAGTCAGTTTAGGAAACACTGCATGCAAACAATATAAAACATAATTAATTGGGTCACTACTGTTCTACAAAAGCAAGGTCTTAAAGAACATAGTCGAACAGGTTGATTATATATCTCAAATAAAAGATAGGATACAAAACTAAGTTGACAAGGTCAACTTAATTAGCTATAAGGTTGAAGTTTTAAAAGCTATTAACTTGTGCAAAATAGAATTGAAGGAAGTATTGAAATGATAGATAAAGGAAAAAGAGGAACCTTGGTGGGTTTGAATATGGTTAATATTTGAAAATTTTATTTTGAAGTGACTTAAATATTGCTTTCAAAATATATTATCTAAATTGATTAGTTTGACTCAGTTCTGTAAAACTTTGTGTGCTAAAGAAGAATGGGATGACTAAGTCAACCTGTTTGACCTAATTTGTTGATTTGAATGCCGATAAAGAGAATAAGATAACAACGTCAACTTGTTCAACACTGTATGCTTATCTAGAATTGAAAAAGAGTATTGTGTTTACCTATTCGATCCAGTGACCTATATTTGATGAAGAACTATACAAACAAAACAAAGTCATTTTGATGCGACTGTGTGTTAAACTTGTATACAAAAAGTTAGAGCTGTACCGACTAGTTTGATACAATATTATAAATATGGAAAAATATAATAAGATGATAAAAAATGATAGAATGAAAGAAAAACTTCAAGGGTCAGAATCATGTTGAGTTTACTAGCATGTATGAAATGAGAAATGCAGTAGATTTATAAATCAATCCTAGCTCAAAGAAGATAAATCTTACTTACACTTCCAATTGAAGATACATTATATATTAAGGGTCATGACTAAGATGGATCCTCTAGACCTAGCCAAGGGATCTCTTACTATAATGAATTCACTAGGGAGGGTTCCAAAGCCTCAAGTCAAACAAAATTATGCATAACCCTAACTAAGTCTTATGTTTTCATATTCACTAAACTAATAACAAGTAAAGTGAAATCTAATCTAGTGCTCACCAAAGCTTGTGGCACAAAGTGGGGGTAATAAATATAAAAATTAAACATGCATAGAAAACATATACTCACATCAATGCATACAAAATAATCATGCATAGAAGAGAAGTGCAAATGCATATCTATATACTCTTACAAAGGAGGAACAAAGTTAGGAATACTTACCTTCGAAGACAAACCCATTGAGCCTCAATCTCTGCCTTGGCCAAGGTGATTCAAAATAGGTATGGTATGTAAGGATACAAGGATAAATCATATCTAGGTTACACAACCTATCAATACATCCAAAAGACTTCTCCACAAGATAAGATCCCTATCTCCAAAGAAAGTATGAAACCCTAAGCTTACTCCTCAAGTAGAATGTTGGATAAGTAGATGTGCAACATATATTGCTTCTTCTTCTCTTCTTATAGATGATGAAATGGATGTTTATATAGGTGGATCTTGTATACACAATATTGTTTACTTTTATCAAATATGGATGTTTTACATCTTAAAAAAACCTGTCGAGATTCAATCTCTCTAAGTACATGCTCTAAGGGGTGCACTAGGAAAGGGGTGGGATTTGGTGCTTCACAATATTGTTGTCCCTTATTGCCACATTATTACCAATCCAACTAGCTCCTAAAACCAATCCCTAAGCTATTAATCCTCCCTTGCACACTTAAATCTTTTTTCTCTTTTCATCCCTCTTTTCCTCACCTTAATCCCCTTTTGATAGTTGGTTGTACTAGGTCGACTGGGTTGACCTTGTATAGTTTTTAGCATTTGATTACTATATAGGGTTAAATGGGTTGACCCGGTACTATTTCAAGAGATTTTCACTTGAGAGTTGTGTTATCGCATTGGCTGACCTAACTCAAGACCTAGTGAATAATTGACCAAAAACATACAGGGTTGACTAGATTGACCTTGTACAACTGACATATTCAGAAGGATTTAGGGTGAGATCCACCTATAAGTACAAGATTATGTCATAATTATTTTAATATGCAATCAAGAGTTATTATTCACTCACACTTATTTATAATCTTCTCTTCCACCATTCTACTTAAGGAGCTTTAGCCTAGGGTTTTTACTTGGAGAATCTAATCTTGTGGATAAGTCTTGGATGCTTTGGCCTTTCTTAGTGATCTTTACAAACCACAACAACCTCTTGTGAAGCCTCTTTATTTAAGGGAGAGATTGAGTCTTGATGGGTTCACATTTAGGTAAGTATATTCTAACTTTGTTCTCCTCTCTTTAGTAGATAGAAGTAACATAAGTATTAGATCAAATAATATTACTCTTCATATTCTATGTATTAGGGTCTTACTCATACTTAGTTAATTGAGATTCTCCTATACATTTTTTGATTGCTTTACTAATCCCTCATATTGTGCCACAAGCTTTGGTGAGTATTAGATTAGATTTACTTTCTTGTTTATTAGATATAAGTGAAATATTAAACCTATGATGCTTTTAGGGTTATTGCATGATTGTGTTAAATTGTAGGCTTTGGAACCCTTCCTACCATGGTGTATTATGACAAGTTATCTCTTAATCAGGTTTAGCAGATCCCCATATTGGTCATGCTCCCACTTAACAAATGTATTTCCAATTGAAAGTGTAGGTATGCTCTATCTTCTTCGAGCCAAGATTGATTTATAGACATGATGCATTTTTGATTGCATACAATCTGGTGAATTGCTGTGCTTTGAAGCCTATTTCTAAATTACAATGTATTTCAAATAATGTACATTTAAAATATATTGTACACTCTTTATATAATATACTGTATACTCCTTATGTATTTTTTGGACCCCTTTAATGGGAAACCATTTTGGGTTGACTTTGCTCATGGTTTTGGTACCCATTATTTTGCAATATTGATTTGTTAATGTATTATGTATAGATGGATATTTCATAGGTAATACATCATGAGAGCAAGGATTTGATAAGGAAGAATAGAGTGTATGAATTTAAGTGAGAATTTAGGAGGGTTTGTAGAGCGCGACTCTAAATAATATTTATGCATTATAATTGTGAGAAGATTGATCTGAGAGTGGATTGTACTCTCATGGCTTGTAATAAAATATGAGCAAGTGTTTCTTGGTGGATGTAGCCCACATTGGGTGAACCATGTTAAATCTGGTCTTCTTATTATGCATTTTATTTTTATTTTTTATGTATTTCTAATCATATCTATTATTACGATTTTATGAAATTATTCTACATTAATTTTTGATTTATTCCTAACAATTGGTATCAAAGCTTCAGGTTATATTTGCTGAAGTGTTGAATCATAGGAAGGGTTATTAGTTCAAGTGAGAGCTATGGATGATGATCATAGATCAAAAGTTGAAAAGTTTAACAGATAGAACTTTAGTCTATGGAAGATGCAGATGGAGGATTAACTCTATCAGAAGGACCTCCATGCTTTGTTGAGAGGAAAAGTAAAGCAACCAGTGAGTATGATAGATGAGGCTTGGGAGCTGCTTGATACGAAATCACTTGGGGCCATTAGGTTATGCCTTGCTGGTCATGTTTAATATGTCACAAGAGAAGACCACAAAAGTTCTCATGAATGCATTAGGGAATTTATTTGAGAAACCCTCCGCTTCTAATAAAATATTTTTAATGAAAAAGTTATTTAATATGACGCTGTATGAAAATGGTTCAATTGATGATCATTTGAATGAATTTAATACAATTTTAAGTATGTTGAATTCTATAAAAATTTATTTTGATGATGAAGTTAGGGCTTTACTTATTTTGTATTCCTTATCAGAGAGTTGGAATAACCTGATAATGGTTGTGACCAACTCGGTCTCTAATAATGCGAAGTTTAAGTTTGAGGATGTCATAAGAGTAATCCTTAGTGAGGAAATATGATGAAAAAGCTTTAGGGAGACTTCTACTTTAGGTGATGATTTGGAAATGGAGAGTACAGGGAGAAAATTTTAGAGGAAAAAAAACATGGAAAGTCAAATGGTCCTAGAAGGTCAAAATCAAGGGCCAGGATAGTATGCTGGCACTGTGGAAAGATTGGGCATGAGAAGAAGGATTGTTGGTGTCTTCAGAATAATAAAAAAAATTATGAAGACACCAAGGAGGTTAAAGTGGCAACATGTAATGTTTGTTAGGATGCATTAATTCTCTCCATTGATAATATTACTGAGTCTTGGGTTTTAGATTCAAGGGCTTCTTTTCATGCTACACCATATAGACATTATTTTATTGATTATGTTCAAGAGGATTTTGGACATGTTTACCTTGGTGATGATGAGCCTTGCAATGCAGTAGTAAAATGAAATGTTCAAATCAAGATGCAAAATGAGAACACTTGACTATTGAAGGATGTCAAGCATGTGCCTAAGTTGAGATGGAATTGGTATCCACATGACAACTAGGTAGTGAAGGTTATATGGTGACATTTACAGTAGATTCTTCGAAGGTGACAAAGGTAATTTTATGGTAGAAAGAGGTAAGAAGGTTGGTACCTTGTATTTATCAATTAGTTTTGATTATTGTAATTTAATTGTTGTAGATGCATATGCAACTTTGTGTTATAACAAGATCGATCGCATGAGACAAAAGGGTATGCAAATTTTGAAGGATAGGTTGCCTAAATTGAAAGGGTTTGATTTAGATTTTTGTGAAGACTGTGTGTATAAAAAACAAAAAAGGGTAAAGTTTCTCAAGGTTATACCTACAAGTAAGGAGAATAAGTTGGAGTTGGTTCATTCAAATGTATGGGGGTCAGCTCAAGTATCTTTTATTAGTGGGTCATCTTATTATGTCACTTTTATTGATGATGTAGCTAGGAAAATTTAGATGTATGACATTAGGAGAAAATATGATGTGTTTGATATGTTTATAAGAATTAAAGCCTTGGTTGAGAATGAAATAGGTCTCAAGTTAAAATGTCTCAAGTCAGATAATGGTGGGGAATATTGCAGTAGTGAATTTTTTGATTACTATTCAAGGAATGGAATTCATAGATAGAGGATGGTTCCAAGAACTTCATAAAAAAATGGAGTGTTAGAAAGGATGAAGAATACTATCATGGAGTGTGATAGGAACATGAGGTTGCATGCAGGACTACCTCTTCAGTTTTGGGTAGAAATAGTAAACACAGTTATATATATGATAAATAGAGGTCCTTCATCTGCTTTGGATGGAGTTATACCTGAAGAAGCTTGGTCTGGTAAGAAGGTTGATTATTCATTTCTTAGAATATTTGGTTGTAAATCCTTCATTCATATTGATAAGGATGATAGGACCAAGTTAGAGGCTAAGTCTTAAAAATGCACCTTTATTGGTTATGGTGAAGATGACTTTGGTTTTCGAATTTGGACTCTTAAGGACAAGAAAATATTTTAGTCTAGGGATGTTGTCTTTAATGAAAAAGTCATGCATAAATAAAAATTGTAGGATCAGAAAGAGGATTCTAAAAAAAAGCACATAGTATTAGAGGACATTTCGATGATAAAGTGTCCAAGTAACCAGTTCAGGCACCTACTCCACAAGAATCCCAAACTCCTATGGTGAGAAGGTCTTCTAGGGTAAGAATGGAACTTAAATTTTTTTATTCATCTCTTAATTATTTATTACTCACTAATAATGGAGAGACAGACTGCTTTGAAGAAGCAATGTAGGTAGATGTTAGGAAGAAGTGGGAGTAAGCAATGGATGAGGAACATTAGTCTCTCATATAGAATCAAACTTAGGATTTGGTAAACCCACCTGAAGGTAAGTGGGTGTACAAAATTAAAGAAGATGATGGAGGTAAGAAAAGGTACAAGGTCCAGTTGGTGGTAAAGGGGTTTACATAGAAGAAGGGAATTGATTTTGATGAGATTTTTTCCCTAGTGGTAAGAATGACTTTTATTAGGATTGTTCTTGGGATAATGGCAACAAAAGACCTGCACTTAGAGCAACTAGCTGTGAAGACTACATTCCTTCATGGTGATTTAGAGGAGGTCTTGTATATGGAACAACCATAGGGATATGAGGTCACATGAAAGAAGAACATAGTGTGCAAATTGAAGAAGAGCTTGCATGGCCTAAAATAATCTCCATGACAATGGTACAATAAATTTGACAATTTTATGATGGAGCAGGGATACTCTAGGTGTCATTCAAGCCATTGCATATATATCAATAATTTTGATGATAGTGATTACATTATCCTTTATTTGTATGTGGATGACATGTTGGTTATAGGTAAGAACATGCAAGAAATAAAGGTACTCAAGGAACAACTTAGTAATTCCTTTACTATGAAGGATTTGAGTGCAACAAAACAATCTTTGGTATGATAATAACTTAGGATAGGAAGGAATGAAAGATGAATTTATCCCAAGAAGAGTACATTAAAAAGGTATTAGATAGGTTTAGTATGTAGGATGCCAAACCAATTAGGACTCCTTTGGAAGGTCATTTCAAGTTATCAAAAGAACAGTGTCCCAAGACAGAGGAGGGGAGAATCTAGATGTCACATGCACCTTACTCATCAGCTATTGATAGCGTGATGTATGCCATGGTGTGCACTAGGCCAAATATTGCCCATGCAGTGGGAGCAGTAAGTGGGTACATGAGTAATCTTGGTAGAGAACATTAGAAGGAAGTGAAGTGGATCCTTCAGTATTTAAGAGGGACCATGGGGACAATTTTAAGCTATGGTGGATTGAACACCACTTTGCATGGATATGTACATTCAAACATGGCTAGATATTTAGATAGTAGCAGGAGTACAACATGATATGTTTATACTGTAGGTGACACAATGGTGAATCAGATTTCATGACTACAAAAACTTGTGGCTTTGTCAATCATAGAGGCTAAGTATGTTTTTGGCATAGAGGCAAGTAAAGAAATGATTTGATTATAGAAGTTATTTGAAGAGTTGGGGCATAAGCAAGAGGAAGGGAAGCTATATAGTGATAGTTAGAGTGCTACACATCTATCAAAGAACTCTGCTTTCCACTCTAGGATGAAGCATATATAATTGAGGTACCATTTCATTAGGATAGGTTTGAGGAAGAGAAGTTGAAGCTGGATAAAATTCATACTAGTCAAAATCTTACAGACATGATGATCAAGGTAGTCACAAGGGAGAAACTGAAGCTATGTTTAGTTTTGGTTGGCCTTCACAATTGATAGTGAAGGGTGGAAAAATCTACTCAGAGGAAATCAATCTCTAAGTGAGAGATTATTGTGTTGTGGAGCCTATTTATAAATTACAATGTATTTCAAATACTTTACATTTAAAATATACTGTACACTCTTTATGTAATGTACTGTACACTCTTTATGTATTTTCTAGACCCCTTTAATAGAAAATCGTTTTGGGTTGACTTTGTCCATAGTTTTAGTACCCATTATTTTGTAATACCGCTTTTTTGATGTATTATTTATAGATGGATATTTCATAGGAAATGCATCATGAGAACAAGAGTTTGAGAAGGAAAAACATAGTGTGTGAATTTAGGTGTGAATTCAGTAGGGATTGTAGAGTACAACTCCAAATAATATTTGTGTATTATAATTATGAGAAGGTTGATCTGAGAGTGAATTGTACTCTCATGACTTGTAATAAAATATGAGAAAATATTTATTGGTGTATGTAGCCCACATTGGGTGAACCACATTAAATTTAGTTTTTTTATTATGCATTTTAAATCTGTTCTTTACGCATCTCTAATCATATCTATTATTGCAATTCTATGAATTTATTTCGTATCAATTTTTGATTTATTCCTAACATGTGGATAAGTCTCGGATGCTTTCACCTTTCTTAGAGATCCTTACAAACCAAAATAACCTGTTGAGAAACCCCTTTGGCCAAGGGAGAGATTGACTCTTGACGGGTTCACATTCAAGTAACTATATTCTAACTTTGTTCTCCTCTATTTAGTAGATAGAAGTAGCATAAATATTGGCTCAAATAATATTACTCTTCATATTCCATGTATTAGGGTGTTACTCATACTTAGCTTAATTGAGATTCTCCTATACATGTTTTGATTACTTTACTAACCCCTCATAATGTACCACAATCTTTGGTGAGAACTAGATTAGATTTACTTTCTTGTTTATTAGACAAGTGAAATATTAAACCTAAGATGATTTTAGGTTTATTGCATGATTGTGTTAGATTGTAGGCTTTATAACCCTTCCTAACATGGTTATTATGATAAGTAATCCCCTAATTAGGTCTAGTGGATCCCTATATTGGTCATGCTCCTGCTTAACAAATGTATTCCCAATCAGAAGTGTAAGTATGCTCTATCTTCTTCGAGCCAGTATTGATTTATAAACATGATGAATTTTTGATTGCATACAATCTGGTGAACCTGATGTGAATCCTATCTCACCACTGGTTGGATTGTCTTCACGTTTCCACTTTCTTATTAGCATTGTCTTCACTTTGTCTTCACCTTCATAATACATTCTAGTGAACCCGACGTGAATCTAACCCTTGTAGGATTTATCTCACTTATTTCTTTATTTTATCATTTCATTTTTATATTGTCTATTTTTCCCTTATTTGCTATACTGGGTTGACTCTGTTGACCTTGTACAATTTTAAGCCCCAATTTTTTGTACTAGGTCAACCCTGTCGACTTTGTATAATTTTTAGCCCCTGCTTATTATACTGGGTTGACTCTATCCACCTTACACAATTTTTAGACCCTATTTTCTATACTAGGTTAACCCAGTCGACCCTCTACTCTTTATCACCTTCCCTATTTGCCGATCCAGTTCACTATTTTTCTTTGTTAACATTTTGCTCATTTCATTCAAACATCATATCCCCTATTAGAATATTATTAGACATCCTGAATCCATTTATAAACTATATGGGGTGCTCTTTCCTTCTTACTTTTTTTCCTCTTTTCAGCTTGTGGGACATCTTGTGATGCCCATCCACACATTTCTCTAGCCTTTAGGGAATCTTTTGATTGCCACCAACATATCATTTTAGACTTTAGGGCATCTTGTGATGCCCATCCCTACATCTAATTACCCTTTGGGGCATCTTGCGATGCCCACTCTTATTCTACCTGAAACTAATTCAACTTCAAAAAACATTTTGAGACACCTAATATTGTCTCTCACATGCTTATATTTTAGATATATGTTAGTATAGGATCATTTCATTATTTTCATGATTTCTATCTACATTTATCTAACACTTTTTGCAAGTTACTTACATGGGTCCCTCCCTCTACAAAAGTTCTCTCTTTTCTTACAAACCTTTAGTCCTCCACTTTTGGTCTTTTGATTTCTTGATGTACCTTAGTCTTCTTTATCTTTACTCTTTTTACATTCTTTTTTGGCACCCCTTGGGTTTCTCTTTTGTGAATTGCTTTGTAAGACCATGGATAGGACCCAATAGTCCTCACAAAATACCATCTTTTGTATAACTCATTTTTTTTCACATACATAATTTTTGGCACTCTCGTGGGTTTCTCTTTTATGAATTTGTAGTGTAAGACCATGGATAGGACCCGACCCTCCTCATAAAATTACCATCTTTTTATTTTTTTTATATAATACATTTTGTAATGTTCACACATTCTTGATATTTATTCTTAACTTTAGCTTTTGCTTCTTTTGATACATGGAATTTGCACAATAATCTATGTTAGCATGTTTTCCTCCATTTCTCTCATTCTTATGATAAGGAATCACACTTTACTATCATTGTATTCATTTTTACCCTTTTTCACATTTTTTATGATTTAAAGAAATTAAAATTGTTCCATGTGTAACTCCTCTTGATTTCCCCTTTATTTAACTCCACATTGGATAAAATAAGGTCAAAGTCAAGATAACAATTTTATTTTACTTAGATTTACGAGATTCTTAAACCCCATGCTCTTTGAAGTTTCTCTTTCTTAGCAACCAAGTCCCAAGTACTCAAATCAAAGTCATCTTTAGCACCCATGTTCGGTTTTAAAAATCCTTATATAGGAGGAATAGAAAAATCCATCAATAAAGTTAAAAGCCAAATCATTTGAATCAAAAGGCAATGATATCTAAAAGGCAACATACAAATCTCAAAAGTCAAATCACACCAAAAGATGTGATTATAAGCAAATATCCTATCTCTAATTGAAGCTCAAACTCCATAGCTGGCCTCACATAGAGCCAAGGTCCATTGGGGTGTAGTATGCCAGTAGATTGGAATAGGGGAATTCAAAAAACTCTATGGTGCTACCTACTTTCTCACACAAATACCCAATCTTCATAGTAGACCGATAGATCTGTAAGGGGTCCTGAGGAATGGGGAACACATTGTGGGAAGGTAGGTCCATTTTAAATTTCATGCATATAGCCTTTATGGGATGATTTATATACTTAATTTATTGACCTAAGACTTGTGTGGCTAAGAGAAGATCTTCAGAGTCTTTAAGGTCGAAAGTCCTCTTGTTTTGACAAACCTAATTTGAGTGTCTTGACTACGATAAAGAGTTCCTCTACTTTGGTTTTTCCTTCATTCTCCCCTTCACCTATTTCATTTCCCCCCTTGATAGACAAATTGTGATTCCAAATCTGTTTCCCCTTCTTCTTTAATTCTTTTTTCTTCATCTCTTAAAAACATGTTAGCACTACTTTGTTTTAATTTTATTTATCCTTAGAGTGAAGCAACATGTTTGAGAAACTATGGATTACTTATTTCTTTTTCACCATGATTTTACATTTCTAGACTTGTCTTACTTTCCTTTTACTATTTATCATTTGTTGTACTATCCTGTTGTTATGGACACTTGAGTTTGTACCTTTTTTTTCCATTGTTGAGTGAGGTTAGCTTGTTACTTTTCACTCACCAATGTTGTTTTCCCTTTTATGCTTCCTTTTTACATTGTTGAGTGAGAAAAGGTTGTTACTACTCACTCATCAATGTTGTTTTACCATTTTGTTTCTTATTTTTATTGATGTTTTATTACCATCTCTTTTTTGACATGTATCTCTGGTTTGACTTAGTGAGTTTGTCTTTCTTACTTAAGGTTTACTTGTTTGAGTTTTTTGATCTTTAGTAACCTTGGATTTTTGATTACCCAATTTACTCTTATTTTGACTTGGTCATTTGGTCTAACATAACACTTTTCACCCCAGCTTGCCAAATTTCCAAGTACATCTCATCCTCATAACACTAGTTATCTTGGCTTTCCTACATTTTGTTTGTTTAGTTTTGTATTCTTGGGTATGTCAAAAACAGTCTTTGCACCCTACACAATCAAAACTAACAACACAATAGACAACCATCCAATGATAAAGGTGAGTTAAAATATGCATCACATTTATTTTTGTCATTTAATTTTTAGTTATTTTCCTTTTTTTAAATCATTTACTTTTCAATTATTTCCCTTTTTTATCATTTACTTTTAGTTATTCTATGCTTTAAAATACTGCAACTTTTTTTAGCATTTGTGTTGTGTTCTTATGTTCTTTATCAAAGCACCAACCCCTATTACACCTTAGTGACACGTGATGAGCTTCAAGTGGGGCAATGTATACACATAATATTTTTAACTTTTATTAGATACTGATGATTTACATCTTTTGTAGGAACCCATTGAGACTCAATCTCTCTGAGTGCACACCCTAAGGGGTGCACTAGGAAAGGGGTGGGTAGACCTTTGGTGATTTAAAAGATTGTTGTCCCTTATTACCATATTATTACCAATCCAACCAGCTCTTAAAACCATTCCCTATGATATTACTCCTCCTTTGCACACTCCTCCAGTCTTTTTCCTCTTTTCATCCCTCTTTTCCTCACCTTAATCCCCTTTTGACAGTAGACCCTATACAATTTTTAGCCTTTGATTACTGTATGGGGTTGAATAGGTTGACCCTATACTATTTCAAGATATTTTCTCTTGAGATTTATGTTATCCCTTTGGTCGACCTAGCTCAAGACCTAATGAATAATTGACCAAAAACATATAAGGTTGACTAGATCGAACCCATATAAGCAACATATTCAGAAAGATTTAGGGTGAGATCTACTTATAAATATAAGATCATTTTATCATTATTTGAGTATTCAATCAATTTTTATTATTTACTCATACTTCTTTACAATCTGCTCTTCCACCATTCTACTTGAGGAGTGTTAGCTTAGGGTTTTTACTTGGAGAATATAGTCTTGTGTATAAGTCTTGGGTGTTTTGGCCTTTCTTAGTGATCCTTACAAACCAAAACAACCTCTTTCAAAGCCCCTTTGGCCAAAGGAGAGATTGAGTCTCAATAAGTTCACATTCAGGTAAGTATATTCTAACTTTGTTCTCATCTCTTTAGTAGATAGAAGTAGCATAAGTATTGGTTTGAATAATATTACTTTTCATATTCCATGTATTAGGGTCTTACTCATACTTAGCTTAATTGATATTCTCCTATACATGTTTTGATTGCTTTACTAACCCCTCATATTATGCCATAAGCTTTGGTGAGGACTAGATTAGATTTACTTTCTTGTTTATTAGACATAAGTGAAATATTAAACCTAGGATGCTTTTAGGGTTATTGCATGATTGTGTTAGACTATAGGCTTTGGAACCCTTCCTAACATGGTGTATTATGATAAGTGATTCCTTAATTAGGTCTAGTGGATCCCCATATTGGTCATGCTCCTGCTTAACAAATGTATTCTCAATCGAAAGTGTATGTATGCTCTATCTTCTCCGAGCCAAGATTTATTTATAGATATGATGCATTTCTGATTGCATACAGATCTAACCATAATCATTTTCAAAATTTTAGGCTGACAAGGTCGACCTAGTATCATTATTGACAAAAATAAATAGGTCATAGACTCAGTCAACCAAGGGTTGACCTAGACCCTAATAAGTTTTATTAATAAGATTATAAATTTGATGGGGCTGACAGTGTAATGTAAACCATCAAAAAGGGTTTTAGGTTAGGGAAGGGATAATGAATGTGGTAAATGACTAGAGGAGGGTGAAAAATAAGAGGAAAAGCTTAGGGGAATGGTTTTAGGAGATGAGTTTGTAGATAGTAAGTGGTAATAAGGGAAAATGATCCTATGAAGCACTAATGGTCTACCCACCCCTTTCTCGATGCACCCCTTAAGGCATGCACTCATAGAGATCGAGACTCGATAGGTTTCTATAATTTAGAAAACATCATTAATTAGTAAAGTTTGAAAATATTATGTATACCAAACTTTATCAATTACTGATGCTTTCTATCTTGCAGGAACCCATCGAGTCTTAATCTTTTTAAGTACATGCCTTAAGGGGTGCACTGAGAAAAGGGTGGGAAGACCATTGGTTCTTCATAGAATCATTATCCCTTATTACCACTTGTTATCAATCCAACCATCTTCTAATAACATTCCCATAAGATTTACCTCCTATTTTGTACCCTTTTCTAGTCTTTTACCACATTCATTATCCCTTCCCTAACCTAAAACCCTTTTTGATGGTTTACATTACATAGTCAACCTCATCGACCTTGTAATCTAATTAATAAAACTTATTAGGGTTTAGGTCAGCCCCTGGCTGACCTAGTCTATGATCTAATTTATTTTTGTTAATAATGATACTAGGGCGATGGGTCAACCCTATCAGCTTAAACTTTTAGAAAAGATCAAGGTTATATCCACCTATATAAACATATTCATTTTGATATTCTTAGCAAGATAATAAGAGTTATTTATTCATTTGTGCTTCTTTATAATCTACTCTTCCACCATTTTACTTGACGATTATTAGCTTAGGGTTTCTACTTGGAGAAGAATCTTACCTCATGGAGAAGTCTTGGATGCTTTGGCCTTTCTTAGCAATCCTTATAAACCACAACAACCTCTTGTGAAGCACCTTTGGCCAAGGTAGAGATTAAGTGTTGATGGGTTAATCTTCAAGGTAAGTATCTCTAAATTTACTCCTCTCTTTAGTAGATAGAAGTAGCATAAGTAATTGCTTTTGAATATATTGATCTCTCCATGCATTAAGGTCTTACCTATACATAACTTAATTAGGATTCTCTTATGCATGTTTACTTTTATGTTTACTAACCCCATTTTGTGCCACAAGCTTTGGTGAGAACTAGATTATATTTTACTTGTTATTAGTTTAGTGAATTTGAAAACATAGGACCTAGTTAGGGTTATTGCATACTTTTGCTTGATTGGAGGCTTTACCCTCTCTAGTGAATTTATTATGGTAAGAGATTCCTTGGATAGGTCTAGTAGATCCATCTTGGTCATGGCCCTAAATATCTAATGTATCAACAATCAGAAGTATAAGTAGGATTTATCTTCTTTGATTTAGGATTGATTTATAGATATGACACATTTCCCATTACATATATTCTAGTGAACCTGACATGAATCTAATCCTTGTAGGTTTTCTTTCATGCTATACTTTTTTAATCATCTCATTATATTTTTCCATATTTGCATTATTGTATCAAACCACTCGATATAGTTCTTACTTTTTGTGTGCAAGTTTAACACACAGTTGCATAAAAATGACTCTATTTTATCTATGTAGGTCCTCATCAAATATAGGTTACTGGATTGAATAGGTCGACATAGTACTCATTTTTAGTTTCAAATGAGCATAAAAGGTCAAATAGGTTGACTTTGTCATATCATTCTCTCTTATTATCTAATCCTATTTGGGTTTGAAGGATTCACCTTCCTTCTCTTAGTTATAAAGAAGATATCTTCTCTCTGTTCCACTTTTATCTATTGGCCTTTAGCCATCATAATTTCCCTCTTGAATTCTCTCAAAGTGTCAAAGTGGTTCTATGTATATCAAAATGAAATTTAATTGAAGTTTTTTCAGTTATTACCAAATCTTATCTTCCAATTTGTTCTTCTTATTGTAGTTACCTAATCTATAAAGGAATATTCAATGCAACTTGTTGCTCTATTCACCCTATAGATGGTGCTTACTAAGCTAGTTGTGCTTGTTGGGATATTTGATCTCCTTGAGTAATTGAAGGGGATTGCCTTGGAGGTAATTTTTAGCTAATAACCCACCCTTGACTAAGGTCTATTCAAAACTAGGTACATGAGTCATCTAACCTTGTAAATGGTTTTGTTGAGAATCAGATCTTGGTGTTATGGTCTTTTATGAAGTCTTTGACAAGTAATTTAGAAAAGTTTAAGGTAATTTTGGAAAGTCTAAGGTTAGTTTGTAAAATTTAAGATATGTTTGTTTCAAGTTGAAAGCATTGATCCATGATCTCTCAAGATAACATGATACTCCATAATGAATAAGTGGATTTAGAAGTAAAGCTAATGAGGTATCAACATTGTACTTTTGATCACTTTAGAGAATTTAAAGTACTTTTGGAGAAATTAAGGTTTCAATTGTTTTGTTATATTACTTTTTTAAATGTTTTAATGTAACCCCCTGTTACGATTAGAATCTTTGATGCCACATATTTGGATCAATAAGCTCTGATACCAAATGTTAGGAAAATATATCCTATAGTTAAACTAATTAAATGTGAAATAAAACAAGCTACAAAATGAGAGATAAAATGGAAACAAATTACATAGAGATTATATGGAAAACCCTTGAAAAACTATCAAGGGAAAAAATCATGGGAAAAATGCAGCTCTAGACTTCATATTAAACAACATCAACTCTATTCTACAATAGATACTCCAGCAACTCCTTCAGTGATAACAACCAAGCACTCAATGATTCCACCTAAAGCAGTCAATTTGTGAACAAATCATAACATAGCCTACTAGATCCAATCTTCAAGCATATAAGCTCAATATTACATGAATCCTCTAATAGGATTAATTATAAAGGGAGAGCTCATGCATATTTATGCATTTACAACATAGAAGAGAATAAGAGAAAGAACTAAAAGGAAGAAGAAAATGCACCATCCTATAGAGGGGAGAAATATTCATGAATAGGGAACCATGTCTCACCCATGTGCCAAGTCAATATTTGAATAACATCTCATGATGCCCCCTTTACCACTCCATATGCACTCCAAAGTGCTATGTCCAATTTCACATGTGATCTCAATCTAGCATAGTGATCCTTGTCCCCCACTTTCTTATGTGCTTTCACATGAGTCAAAAGATTCCTAAATTTTGACCTCATCCAATAGGATCCCATTGATAAATTTTTCTCCACAAACACATGCCTAAATGGAATCTTGTGATTCACTATCATCATGTCCTCACATGCATCCACAAAATCCAACCCATGTGAATAAGTGGAGAAATGTGCCACATTTATCCCTCTTCATATTTTTAACTCAAAAGATGCTATGTGGGCCATGCCACCCACTATGGGCCAAGCCACATCACCCACAAACCACATCACTAACTAGCCACATCATCAACATGCCACATCACCATGAATGGTGGCCATGAATGGTGATTCATGAATAGTGACTTCACACCTAACATACCCCCAATTTAAGTCAATATAAACATGATTTTAACACATCTGAGTATTCTTCAACTAGCTACCAACCATGCCCACTACTACCCTAACACAAACCCAAGAGAAGTTTTATTGCACTATTAAAAATTCTTTGCCTTGACTGACTTTGTCAACATCTACTTCTCTATATAGATTTCAACAATTGAAGTGACAAAACACTTCACCACAAAAAAACCAATCCTCTATTCAAGATTTCACCATGAACCTATCACAACTCCCATTGCTTGGAAGTATCTGGTCTAGTGCACACCATGGCTTTCATGAGGCTTTCTTCTCCTGATGAATCTAATACATATGACACAACATGTCTTATCCTCTATTATAAGATGCTCCTAGGAAGACAACTCAATAATGCAATAAGTGGGATACTTCCTTACTTTTTTATCCTTATGCATCTCCATCCTTTGGTTTTCTCCTCCTACCACCTTCATCACATCCTTGTCCCTTGAGCCATCATAACAATGATCATGTTAGGGCCTGCATCTAACATGTCATCAACACATAGTAGAAATAACCTATTTTAAACACTTTGGCTCTTCATAAAGGTATTGAATATCATGCACTATATGTGCAATGCCTGCACCAACCCATAAAATGATTTATTCAATATTCAAACCAATAGCTTCTTTTGCGTCATCCTTTATATCTATCTCTTCACAAAGAGATCACCATATAGGAATCACACTGCTTCAACTCCTTGAATAACAACTAGTGCACATGGTAATATTGAAAGTAGTGAGGAGAGAAGATCTCACAAAAGTTAAAACTAGACTTCTCCACATAGCCTCCAAGATATCAACATGGCACAAGTTCACTAGACCAATCATAACTCATGGGAAGTCAACATGCTATTCATTGCACTAATGCACCTACCAAGTTTTTGAGCCTTAAGAGTGCATCTAAAATGCATCATGTTCTACTACGTGTCTAAACATATGACCTTATCCTTCTAAGAACACTAGGTCTCAGTTGTTCTTTTACATGTAGCCTTCATCTACCCACCATGCCAAACATGACACAAGTGGACCAATCACATTTCCAAGGAAGTCATCACACTACTCAATGTACTAATGCACCTAATAATTTTTTGAGCCTAAAAAAAAATCCAAAATGCATCACTGCTCAACCACATGTCCAAACACATGACCTTCTCCTTTTGAGAACACTAGGTCTTACTTATTCATATGCATCTTCATCTTCCTCATCCTTAACTACTTTAAACTAGGTACAACTTCAAGTTTCTTTGTACCTCCTTATTTTGCATGGACTTTTCTTATTTTGCAACATCTCAGCTAATAACATATGGTCAAATGATGCCACATCATACACCCCTTATGTTTGTTACCAAGAACTACAATAAGGTCATGTCTTGTCCTCAACCTCCTCCAAAAGGAGACCAACTTTCTCCTCAAGCTATATAGTTACTCCTTATTCAACAAGAACACTATGCTAGGTGCTGACTTGTCTAGCAAAGCTTTTTTAGCTTTTTCTCCATTCATCATTAGGCTTCTCCTTAGAAACATGAAGAGAAAATTATCTTCACTAAGAGATCCTCCACCTTTCTCCACATAGAGATACCTGCCAAAACAAAACTTTTTTTTCTTGAACTTGGTCTCTCTTCCTATCATAATAGATTCAAATTGCACAAAATAGCCAATAGAAAACACTCACACATGGAGTTTTTCACCATGACTATGATACCAAATGTTAGGATCAGAAGCTATGATACCACATATTTCGATCAATAAGCTTTAATACCAAGTTTTATAAAAAATATATCCTACAGTGTAAATAATTAAATGTGGAATAAAAAAGGTACAAAATGAGAGACAAAAGGGAAAAAAATTACATAGATATTATGTGGAAAACCCTTGAAAAACTAGAAAGGAAAATACCACAGTAAAATAACATCTCTAGACTTCATATTAAACAACATCAATTCTCTTCTACAATAGTTCCTCCAACAACTCCTTCAATGCTAACAACCAAGCACTCAATGCTTCCACCTGAAACATTTAGGTTGTGAACCAAGCATAACATAGCCTAAAATATCAAACCTTCAAGTATGAAAGCTCAAGCTTACATGGATCCTCTAAAAAGATGAATTACAAAGGGAGAGCTAATGCATATTTTTGCATTTAAAACATAAAAGAGAATAAGAGAAAGAACTAGAAGGAAGGAAAAATTGTGCCATTTTATAATGAGGAGCACTATTCATGAATTGGGAACCATGTCTCCCCCATATGCTAAGTTAATATTTGAATGTCATTTCATGATTCCCACTTGACCACTCCATGTGCACTTCAAAATAGTACACCACACTTCACATGTGACCTCAATCTAACATACTGATCCTTGTACCCTACTTTCCCATGTGATATCACATGAGTCAAAATATTCCCAACTTTTGACCTCATTCAATAGGATCCTAAAGATAAAATCCACACCAAAAGCACATTCTTAAATGCAATCATGTGATCCACTATAATCATGTCCTCACATGCATCCATAAAAGCCAACCCATGTGACTAAGTGATAAAATGTGCCCCATTTCTTTCTCCTCATATTTTCAACTCAAACGATGCTCTATGGGATATGCCACACACCATGGGAAAAGACACATCACCCATAATCCACATTACTAACTAGACACATCACTAGCACACCACATCACTTTGAATAATGGCTATGAATAGTGATTGTGAATAGTGATTTGTGAATAATGACTTCACACCTAACACCCATTTGAGGAATATCAAATATGAAGATTGAAATATCATGAATAGAGGTAAAAGGGGTTAATTTGGGTCATGTGACACTTGATGAATTCATGTTGTACTTTTGTATTCTCGTACACTTAGTCAAGGTGTCAAAATACTTGTTTTCCAATGTACACTCACTTTGAAAAAATTGTTTTGTTCATTTGTCTAACATCCAAACATAGTATGTTGTAAGAAATGGTAGGAAAAGAAGTTAAATATATGATTGGTAGATTACATCATCACTATACAATCCAATATGAACTCCATTAGCATTTAGTATGCAGCTACAATAGGGCATTTTGGTAGAATGAACAAGTTTTCTTGATAAAGACAGGTCTAAAAATGAGTATACGGTTCCAAGTTTGATTAAGATAATTTATTAAGAGGGCTTAAAACTAAACATGGTCTTATAATCTCTCCATAACATCCTTCATCCCACCCAATCTCAAAACCATGTAGAGAGAGAAGTTACAGATCCAAAAAGGGCAAAAAAATGTTCAAGGTCTCCATCAAGTCACTTGCAAGAGAAGGATAGTCATTTTGATGAAGTTTTTTCATGAAAGAGGAGATGAAAAATTAAAAATGATAATATGGGAAGGATAACACCTCTAATTCATTAAAATCCATGAGAATAGTTTTGGGATTAGGGGGTAGAGCTCTATAAACCATTGTTAACAAGTTAACTACTTCTTAAACCCTACTAAACCCTATTATCTCAATTTTCCTCTTGAAATGACATTTATGTGTTTGAATAATGCATGTTAAAGGTTAAAAATCATATCTTAGAGGTCTTAAGGTCCCTCCAACATCAAAATTAACACAAAATCCCAATGGTCACGTTTATACTAACAAGAAATTCCATTGTTATGTTGGTTTTGACATAATAGGCAGGGTTGTCTAGGGTTGTGAAGTGTTTTCAAGAATGAAGGTCATTGAAATAAAGGTGTAAAAAATGTATCTAACCTTAAAAAATCTAATTATTCCTCTCACACCATTTTAAAGCAAGCATCCAATGCATGAATGAGTGAGATGTGAGGGTATAGGTCTGTAGATGTTGAGAAGTTAAAAGTTTTGGGTTAGTTTGATTCTTTTTATAGGATTTGGGATTGTGAATAATGGTAAAACACATGGTATTCATATTAAAAAATACATCACATCCCGTTTCATGTTTCCCCAAGCTTACATTCATCTCTAAAGTGGTTTTCTAGGATTGGTCCAAGCACACAGGTTACAAATAAAAGAAACATAATCATATGTGTAAGCATATTTGATGTTTTGGGGAATAATCCATATGAAATAACTTAAAAAAAATCATGGGGAAGTGTATGAGACACTCATATTTAATATAAAATTTTTACAAACCCTCCATGATAATTTTTGATAGAAAGTTTCTGGTGATAGGCTTAAGTCCATTGATTTAGTGTTCATGAATAAGGTTTCAAGGGTGAAAAAGTAAGTAACAAACTTGTAACCAAAATTGAGGTATATAATACATTATTAATATGTTCATTATGATAATTATACCTCAAAAAAACCCTTAAAACTCCTTAAATACATGAGCATGGTCAAAATGACAAAAGAACAATGTAGTCTTATATGCATAAATAGACTGTATAAGGTCTACAAGTCTAGAATGAGAGGCTATTGACAAATCCTATGTGGTTTTTTCATATAAAAAGGTCAAAAAACAAGCCAAATATAATCCAAAATTTCACAAATATAATTAAGCTCATAATAAGTAGAGGATTTAATTCAAGAGTAGGTTTGCAATGGGTTTTGAGCTTGGAATGCACACCTACAAGCCTGCACACAGGAATGTGGAGAGACAGTGCATTTTTATGTTGAAGTTGAAGTTTGGAGATTTATTTTCAGTGATAGGGAACATATGTAAGGTTTAAATAATGATTTACATGAGGCTAAGAGAATACATCACCAATAAAGAGCCATTAGGGCTAAAACAATCATATTGCCTATAAACCCCAGCCATGGTTTAAATCAGGTTTGGAGACTATTAAAGGAGTAAAATGCTTGGAAAAGTGTATATAGACCTTATATGGAATATATTATACCCAATTTAGGCATTCCAAAATAATAACAAACATGAAAAAGGACTTTTTCACTCAAGCCAATCATCTTGAATAGGCATCTATAGGCTTGCAAGCTCGATAAGGTCATTTTTCTCATGTGAGAAGTTGGTTGAGAAAATGAATGGGACCAAATTACATTAAGGGATTTTGATAAGTTATATACACTAAAATTTTATGGAATGATATGATCTTGATATGACTCAAATATTCAATATATGCAGAAATACCCTTAAGGTAGGGCAACACCATATAATACTCCTTTAGAAAGGAATAACTCCACAATGTCTCTTCGAGGGGATAACCTCCAATATCCTCTTAAAATAGAAGAATCAATGCTTAATTGATATATTTACCATGATAATCATCTCATTTATATAGACATCTATATAACCAATGGATGGGTAACTTCCTAATCCCAATGTAGGATGACCATTACCCAATGTACTAATTCCATAAGTTACTCCATTATCCTAATAAATTGTACTCATATAAATAACTAAGGGGATGTGTGCCACATGTTGAAATATACATCAACCCATATATATTGATATATCATATCCCTAGGTACATAGCATTACTTCCCTCCTTGACATGTTTCATCCCCGAAACATAGGAAGAACCAAATAATGAGTGTGCTTCAAATCATTGCACACTTGTATCCAATCTCGAACATCTAGCCATCCATATGTGATCTTTGAAGGTGATAACTATCCAATATTGTTTTCAAATTCCATTGTGCTCCTCTGATTTCATTCATGATCATAATTATACTGCTTTGGTGTCCAAGCATAATTATTACTCTTTTTATTCCATATACCATATTCTGTTGTGCTACTCTGATTCCAACCATGACCATAGTATGTATTATTCCATGCATATACATAATGATTGGAAATTTTATTTCTTGTATATAAAAAATGATTGTTTTTATGACACTTCCACACCTAGTTCCATGATTGTTTCCTCTCATGATGATGTGGGTGTCTATATACCTCAATTTTTTCCAATATTTTGACCTTATCCACCTTTGCTTCTACTTCTTCCACCTTTTACTTCATTGTCTTTTTATTAAATGAAGTGTTCATTTCTAGTTGTAGTGTGTCTTTATCTATATCATCTGAATCTTCATCATGCTCTTTAGCACCTGTTTCAATCTCATCCTCATGATCTACCTGGATTGTTGTTGGTGCCTTTTTCACTATGATATCTTATAAAGTGATCTTCTTTTTCCTATACAAAAGCTTCATGAACTTTTTTTGAACATTAATATTCATTGTTCCCAAAGTATCTAACCATGTATATCCAAGAACTATATCCACATCATCCATATCCAAAGCATAAAAATCTGAATGCAAAACATATTTTTCCATAATGAGCTTCAAATCTTCAAACATTGAAATATTATTACCATCTACTTGAACCTCCTTGATATTATTTTCTTGAACATGTATATTCTTGGCCACATTCATGTTAATTAAGTTATACTTGATGGTAGGGTTTATGGACACAACTACCTTCTTCTTTTGAATGCATCCATGAAATTGAAAAATTGACTGAGATTTCTTTGGAGCCAAATTATTTGAACCCTTCTCTTCTTCTTCTTCTTCTTCTTTATCATCATTATTTTCTTCCTCTTCTACATCCTCTTTTTCTTTTATATCCCATTGATCTAGGAATATTTGTTCCATTGCTTCCCATGAAGAATACTTTTGTGCAAAGCTCAATTGATTAAACCACCAATGTTGTGCAGGCCCAGACAAAGAAAGATATAATTATATTTTCCATAAATTTTTTTTAGTATTCTTCTCCTTAAAAATGAGCCACCATTCTCTAGCATCAACATCATCTTCCCCTAAATTTTTTTGCAACTTCATGATCCATGAAAAAAATTAGGTTCATGAAACCCTAAAATATCAATAACTCATACAAAATTGATCCAAAAAGTCCCAAATTTTTAATGTAACTTCATATTTTGATATTGGAACCTCAGTAAAAATTTTGTGAAAAAATGTCACAAATTTTGACATGTAGATTGAATATATAAAAAACCATAAAATCGCAACAAATCACTCACAAAAACTCAAAAAATTTTAAAAATTTTATTGTGATTCTCTTATATCTTCTTACATCTCCAGTAAAAATTTAAAATATTTTTTTTCTATATTTTGGAAGATATAGTGAAATTAGTATAAACCCTAAAATAGCAATAACTCCCTCAAAACTAATAAAAAAATCTCGATTTTCTTACTATGACTTATGTAAAATATTCTCCATATCTAGATAAAAAATTGTGGAAAAATTCACAACCAATCAAAAGATATTGATGATTAAAAAAAACTAGGGTTTCACTCCACACAAATTGCCCAAATCGAAGCTCTGATACCACTTGATATGATTCAAATATTCAATATATGCAGAAATACCCTTAAGGTAGGGAAACACCATATAATACTCCTTTAGGAAGGAATAACTCCACAATGTCTCTTTGAGGGGAAAACCTTCAATATCCTCTTAAAATAGAAGACTCGATGCTTACTTGATATCTTTACCATGATAATCATCTCCTTTATATAGACATCTATCTAACCAATGGATGGGTAACCTCCTAATCCCAATGTAGGCCGACCATTACCCAATGTACTAGTTTCACAAGTTACTCCATTATCCTAATATATTGTACCCATATAATTAACTAAGGGGATGTGTGCCTCATGTCGACATCTCCATCATCTCCATTTATATATCATATCCCTAGGTACATAGCATGGAATTTGTCAATAAATTAAGGGGATGAACTTTATAAACAATCATTAAGAAGTTAAAGACCTAAAAACTATCTTTATTGCCCTCAAAGAGATTGATAACTATGAATGTCTCCAAATTGACTCCAATGCACATGAAATGACTTGAAAACACCTTTATGACATATTAACACATCATGGTCACCTATTGGGTCAAAAATTTGGCACATATGGAAGGAAAGACATAGAATAAAGGCCTAAAAATACTTATTTCAATTGGTTTTCATGGTGTTTAAACGGGTTTGAACTTCTTAACCATGTGAAGAAGTTTTTCAATCTTGGATAGAGGTCTAATGATCTTCCACAAGCCATTATAGAGATTTTATGTGTTCCAAAATAGGTTTTTAAACAAATAACAGGTCTAGATGAAGACTTTTCCTTATTTGCATTGAAAAAATGAGGTTATGACCTTATTAAGGTCATACTAGAAACAAAAACCCTCATGACACCCTTGTATACATCTAATGGCATCCTTAGAGGAATATTAAAGTCATATGCAAGGATATTCCAATGGTTGTAGGCAGAATGGAAGGGCTTATTCATAGGTAGTCCACTAGCTTCACATTATTAAAAACATTCAAGGAAATATACATTCCTCTATTAAATTTTCAAGATTGTCTCAAATTGAACATACTCTTGAAGACTCATAAGAGGATCTAATAGACTTGCAACATCAATGTTGAAGTCTTGGAACATAAACAAGGATAACTACAACCCTCTCCAAACCCCTTGCTAGTAGGATATAAAGACATAATAGACAACTAATCAATTGAAGATGATCTATAATCTTGGAAATAGGTTGTATGATATTATAAAAGACATACATGAGGTTGGCAAGATTGTTTTGGTAGTATTCAAACAAAGACTAGGCCTTGGATGAATAGATAGACTTGTCTTCATTGCATTCCTTTGGATCAAACAATCTTAGACATGAAGTTGTAGGTTATAATGGTAAATATCATAGTATGAAGAGATTTAAACCTTATGTCTCATTTTCAATAAGATGAAATTTACATTGCAAGAGCTAAGAATGGTGTAGAAATATGATAAGGAGGTCAAGTAAGCCATGCATTAAGATATTAACTTATAACTCCTCAATCAAGTAAGTGCAGTTTTAAGAGAATAAGTATGAGTCATATAAGGCCATGATCCACTTCGACACCACCTCTCATGAGGCCATCATCAATCCAAGACAATACATGTTGAGGATGAATGATAGGATTGTTTTCACCTTCTATTGGCATTGTAACTAGTTTCATGATAAATGACAGTCATAATGAACTTCTTACATGTCCACCTTCTCTCTCTTCTCCATTATTCTATATATACTCCTAAAAAGGACATTGTAAAGGATTCTCCATGTTAATATGGTAAAGACCTGATAATACTGATACTTGTTATTGCCTTTAACATGAATGCAAATTGTTTTTACCTTTTTCATCTCACATTTATTGTTTCATGGTGAATTGTTGATTAATGTTAGTGTTGATGTTCAATCTCCTTGCATTTGTCCTCTTCATTCTTACCTATTTGTGAGTAAGTTATCTTCTTTTAGGTCATATGGTGTGTTTCAAGTGGTTATACAAATGTTAAGTAACCTTCATTAGTGCCTCATTCTAGGCCTCTTGATTGTCTCTCTTAATTGATGTATTAGCTACAACACCCATATTGAAATACTTATGATAGAAAGACTATTTGAAGTTGTGTGATTAGATCAACTTTTTATTATATTTGTTATCAACTCATAAATAATAGGCTATAATTTGGTGCATTACCCCTTTTTTCAATTTGTTTTCACTTTTTCTTTCCCTTTTCCTTGCAAGTTGAGTAGGTGTAGTGATAGTATAGGTGTCGCATCAAGGGAGACAACCCTATTTGGAGTTTCTCTTTAGACATAGGGCACCCAAAAACTTAAAGGGTTCCTATTGCATCGAGTGAGGATACTTGAAACACCTCCTCAAAGGTTGCAAATTAAAGTGACAATAGTTTTTGGTAGGCCTAATGGGACCCAAATTCAAGAAGATTTCTCAAGATTGGTGTTGGTCTTGACATACTTGAAGTTGTTATAACATATAAATTCAACATCTGACAACTCCAAAGAGCTTTCAAGCATCCTAGTTGCAAGACTAGTGTCTACTTTTAATGTTAAATGTAAATACAAGATCCTTTGCTAAGGATAGTCTTTTGAATTTGTATAATTACCTTATCATTTAGCTAAGAAGAAAAGATTTACAAGTACACATCCTTATCCAAAAATATATTTTGGGGATAACATATCCATAGAAAGCTTTTATTTGCTTTCAAATTTCAAGATGTTAGTGCCTATAAATCAAGTTTTTGCTCCTTTAATGGTGGAAACCCCATAAATCTAGATTGATATGATGATATCTATATTGTTTCCCTTAAAAACATCCCACATTTCACTAGACAAGATTCCACTACTCATATTAAACATATAAGAGACATTTATAATATTTGTTCTATACATCATCTAATATAAGAGAATGTGGCAATCAGAGTACTAACCACTTCATTCAAAGGGAAGTCTGTTCATTGGTATAGATGCTTGAGGCCTAATTCTATTTCTACTTGGGATGAATTGGGAGAATAATTATGCAAGCATTTTGAGGATAAGAGTGATCACTTATCCTTGGTGGAATAATTGAATACCATAAAGATGGCTCTTCAAGAATTCATGGTTGATTTCAACTATAGATTTCAAAATACTTGGGATAAGATCCTAGCCATATTTAATCCCACTGCAAACTATACATTCTTATATTACTTGAGGTCTTTGAATAGTGACAGAGCAGTAATGATTCAATCAATGGGGGGAAACACATTACCTAATGCATATGAGGTGGCAATAAGGGCTAAGAATTATGTTATCCAAGCTGGTAAGATTGCTCTAATGCCTCCTATGCCTTTGTTTCCAGAATTATAACCCCTTACTCCTTATATACCTCTTGCATTACCCATATTGGCTCTTATTCTTTAGCTAAAAAATCAAGAAAAGGATGCTTATACTCCTTATAATGACCTACATGAAGTTAAGACTCTTATACAAAGTTTTGGAAATGAAATTTTAAGCATTAAGATGTAACAAGCTCAAAACTATAGTTCTTGGTAACCCCACAACTAATTCAATTAGGCCAATAGATGTCGTTTCCAAGGTAACTACCAAATTCAAAGACAAATCACCAATGCTAAGCCTTATAATAGTTATAACCCAAAGATTTCTAGCTCTTCAAATGATATTATTCTAGCTAAAAATAATCTAGTCCAAGATTAGACATGGTGCCTTCCTTATGATCAGCTCTAAAATTAGATTATGTACTCCAATGGTATGTCTAATCCAACTCTCATGGTGCAAGGTGTTTAAGCTTCTCAAAGTGTTCAAGCTTTTCAAGGTCCATAATTTGAAGTGCCACCACAAGGAAATGATAATCAAGGGCAAGTGTAACCTAATTCCACACTTTTTAATTGGTAAGAAGGATATTATTGTGCAATGAATTAGTTTAGAGGCATAAGTAACATTGATACTCCTATGGTAACTAACATAAGGGATAAAAAAGAGAAATAAAACATAATCAAGAGGTAAATCAAGTATCTATATTACCTTATCAAGTGTCTCAAGGAATATATAGGCCTACTTCAACCCCTAAAGTTCAAGAAATGTATAAAATTAGAATCTAAGAGGTGTTCCACCTCAATCTTCACAAATACAAGATAGTGTTATTGCTCCTAAAGGACAAACAAAGGTTAGTAGTAATTATATCAACATTGTTGATAAAATGAAGAATCCATGTGTGAAAATCTCAATGTGGGAGACATATTCCATTATTGGACAAAATGATCTACTTCAAGAAGAGCTATCTAATTTCAACCTTGCAGCAGGGTCAAAAATGAAAGAAAGAGTAGTCCTCATGAATGAAACTCATATTAAATGAAGGGAATAAGTCAAAAGTGATAAGCCTCCTCCTTTATACCTTTATATCATTATAGGTGAGTCTTTAATTCATAATTTTATGATTGATAGTGGTGCTAGTACCTTTGTAATGCCTAAACAAGTGGATAATAAGATAGGTCTAAAATGTAAGCTTATCACTAAAGGAGTTTTATAATTGGATGGGATAGCCACCAAACTATAGGTATCATCAAAGGTATGAACTTAACTTTGCATTCTTTCCCCACTTTTTCAATTCCTCAATGTGTTTTTGTAATATATCTATCACCCCACTTTTCCCTATGTCTATCTATAGAGTTCACAACCAAGATTGGGGGATATTTATCATCATATTGGTCTTACATGGTTTTTAGGACTAGGCATGACACCAAAGTTAAGAAAAAATTAGAACCAACTACTAAAAGTCATATAGAACCTTATGTGCCTAAGGCCTCCAACATTAATTTCACTATTTTTTATGAAGGAGATCTCCATGTTGATCAAGAACCAATTATTTCCCTTGAATGCATACCTTCTCTCTTTCTTGATGGGTGGGGAGCTGAGAATCATGAACAAGATCCATATAAGTTCATGGAATAAGCATGTCTAAGAGTGTATTTCTTACATGAGGAAGGTTATTTCATTCCATAGTTGGTCAAGTCTAGTGAGCCCTTGGATGGTCTATGGTAGTTGTTCTTTGATGGATCTAGAAGAAAGATTGGTGCAAGAGGTGGTGCAATGTTGGTGTCTCCCTCAAAAGAAAGGCACTATAACACTTTCATATTTCAATTTAGTTGTAATTGTAATGTAGTAGAGTATGAATCACTTATACATGGCTTTCAATGGGATAGGAAAAGAGGATTGAAGTGTTTACAAGTGTTTGGTGATAATGAGCTGCTTATTCATCAAGTAAAGGACCAAAATATAATAAATAAATCCTTGTTAAAGTCCTAAAAACATAGGGTGTGGGATCTTATAGAATATTTTAAGGCCTTCAACATACAAGCTATTCCAAGAGAGAATAATAATCATGTTGATAGTGTAGACATCCAATTCCTAACACTTTTGTGTTGAAATTGTCAATCTTAACATAAATTTGTGAAAGTGCACAAATTGGGCCAAAATCACTTAAACATGCTAAATGGTTCAAGCTTGTCATACACAAGTGCCGATTTAATAAAATGTATCCCTAAATGGAGAAATGCATTTTATGTGATTGTGAACTTTGAACAAGTCATTTTGAGTTAAAGTAATGAAAATGCATTTTGGTGCTTTGGATCACTCTTTGCTCCTAATTTAGAAGCACATGACACGTGCATGTGTTATTTTGTATTGCTCATTCCCTAAATGAGATGACAGTATGTACACAACTAACATCTAATTATAATTCCTCTCCAGTAAAATTATAACTCAGTAATATAATCTTATGATTAATTTGATTAATTATGCACCAATTTCCAAAGAATTGTACTAAAATTGATGAATATTACTTAGTCAAATTAAACCAAATTATGAGATTAAGTAACAATCTCATAAAAGTTATTGAATATTTATTTATTGAAAATTGATTCCTATTAACTATATCATCAATTGAGGTCATTTTTGGGTGACATCCATAAGCCATAAATGCAACAAATATAAGGATTATGGCTTCCCATGCCTCTTTAATGCCCCTTCCTCATAAATATTTATGAGGATATTTATAGATATTATTTATATAATTAGATTAATTCAGGCCACACATATTGATCTCAATATGGATGGTCATGGTTGATCCTGATCAATTTAAAAAATCTATAAATAGGAGGGCCAAGACCACTTTCCTTAAGATTCATTTGTGTAAACTTATTACATAGAATTCTCTCCACAACCTTTCTTTGTGTTGAATATTTTGCTTAATTTGCAATAGGATAACTTCATTTATAGGCATATATTTGATTTCATATCATGAGCCTAGACTATACTTAGTGTTCTTAAGATGGTGGAGGAGCTTACCTTGTACCATTATTGAAGACTTAAGCACCAAATCAAGGGGAAAACATGTTTTGGGCCACTTATGGATGGTGGGATGCTCTTGGGAAGGTAATTTATGTTTGTTTTATTTCATTGAGTTCTTAATTGTCATTTTCACACCCCATTAAATATGTTGCCCTAGATTGTTATGTTCTTATACATTTCTTGTGTTTTTCATGACTAATGCTTGATCTAACCATCTTTGTAATCCATCTCTACATCTTGGTATGCCCGATAGGACCATGCATCCCTCTCAAGCAAGGAGGACATTTTATAAATCTTAGATTTCCTTAAAAGTCATTAAAAAACCCTTAACATCATTTTTTAGCTTGTTTTTCCTATGTTTCTAACATTTTTTGTTGATACACAGGTAACACAGTGACCAACATCAGTTCTGTGTGATCAACATTGGTCAATGCTAATGGACATGAGTTAGGTTGCAGGGAAAAATATGTCAAAATTTTTTCATTATAGAGCTTTTCTCAAGTTTATAGTTGTCAAATTGAGTTCTTAAGTCTCTGATCAAAACATATTTACTAGATATATAATTTTATTTTGGAAATTTTATCCTAACATTATGCTAACAAGGTTTTTGTCAAAATATTTTTTTTGCTTAAGGGTTCATAGGTGACCATTATCGAACAGTTTTGATGAGCAATGGTTAAGTCTCTGATCGACATTGGTTAAGTATCTGATTGGCATCAATCTTGCTACAATCGACATCGGTCATTTTTGATCGATGTTGGTCTATGTGTGTAAAAAACAAAGAACTTGAGAGCAAAAAATTCAAACTTGTTTGTTTAAACATAAATTATGCTTTAAAGCTAAAGGAGACTCTATAATTTTTATTGCAAGACCCACAAGGAAAAGTGGTTAATTTGATCATAATTAAGTTTATAGCTTTCCCTTTGGTGTTTAAAAGGGACCTAGATGAGAATGTTTAAATCTTGAACCTTCCCTTTGTTGTTTAAAATGAACTTAGATGGTCTGATTGAGTGTTTTTGTGAACATTTTTCAAAGTTTTTGCAAACTAAGGCCAAGGGGCCAAGAACTTCACTTAACATTTTAATTTGGTGTATAAAATGAACTTTGACTTAAAAATTTCAAATTTCTTGAAGTGTTTTATGCAAATCATCTATTGCTTGTTAGATTATTTGAGAAAGAATAATTGTACATGTATGCTATCCCCCCATCCCCTATAGGGAACTCAGGTGACCATAAGTTCCTTTTCATTACGATTGTGATTTTTTCCAAGGCATGAAAAGGAAGTTATCCAGGATCTCCCCAAAACTTTTATGGTTTGTGTGATCTAAAAACAACCTCTAAAGCTTTTTCACTTAGATTATTTTATTTCATGTAATTGGCTTGTGGAGGGGAGGTCATTTCCTCTTCATGAGTTATTTAGGAAAGCTTTTCCCTAAGGATTCATCTCCTAGTATTGAATTTAACCCCTCTCCACATGAGGGGGATATAAATTGGGATCTCCCCATTAGGATGGTGGTTTGTGTGGTTAAACCATCTTCATTAGTGGCAAGTTTGCCCAAAACATATGATCAATCAGGACATTGCACTACACTGAGAAATTGATGGATGTAGTGGTTGTAAAAAGGATAAGACCTTTTCACAATAAGTTGATTGATGTGAATCCAATTGATGTGTTGCATCATTTATGTTATCCATACTTGGGACCATCTAGATGGTCATAAATTGTAAGTTTTAGACAACCCCACTTGCCGTGGAGTATTATTGATGCAAGGTGTGTCTGAAGGTCCGTATTGCCATATTATCTCTTGGGAGAAGGGGGTGTAAAATAACCTACCAATTAATGTGCTTTTATTTTATATGAACAATTTAAATCCTACCAAGTGCATGTATAAAGATGGATTTCAACAATATAAATCAACTTTGTTAGTTTAGGGCTTAGGATGATTACTTAGTTGTATTGGTCTTTATCTTTACTTAATTGGTAATTTATTTGAGTAAAAACTTGACTGTAAATAAATGTCATAACCAAACATATTGTTCAAAATTTATTAAATGAGGAGGTGTTATGCTGGTCAAATCTAAATCAATATTTTCCTTTTTCAAATTATCATCTCAAATATTTGTGTTCATATGTATCTAATTAGCATAGTCATGTTACCCATTTGAGTCTAAACCACTTTCCAAAAATCTTTAAGTCCTTCATTGATAATTCAAATTCAGAATTACACCTTTCTAAGTTGCTAGGTTAACATGTTAATTGGTTTTATCATTTGCACTTGACTTGAGTAAATTGGGTTCAATTTCCCATTCGGATTGAAGGCTATTTATAGACTCATTATCATTTGATCATTGTGAACTTTGGTCATCAAGTGTATTGCTCACACTCTAAGTTCTAGAACACATTTTATTCTACCTCCTATTACCATGTGGTAGTATTGTGATGCACATTTGTTCTTAGTTTTATACTTAGGAATTCTTGCATGTTTTCACATTTTGAGTTTCTTAGTTCACATTTTCACCTTCCTAATCTGAAGGGATTTATTCTAGTTTCCTAATAGCAACTCATCAAAGTTAAACTAGATTTTATGGTATTGATGTATTTCTCAAACCTACATTTGGTATACTAGTTTACACTTAGGTATTTGAGTTATCATACCCTCTTCTAATTCATACTATTTTAACCCTACTTGAGATTGAGTAATTTCATGAAAAAATTCTTCTAATTGTGTGATACCATGCCACCTCATTTTTATTATAGTCTCTTTGGTATCTTGTCACCTTGTTTAAAAAAGATCAAAACACATACCTTGTTTAAAATGTTTGCAAAACATTTTCCAAATCTTGTCAAACATAGAGAACAAACCTTCTTAGACATGACTCAAAGGTACACTCATAGTGGGGTCTCTTACGACCCTAGCTATGAGGAGGAGAATTATTATGATGGTCAAGATAATTATATGGTCTTTGAAGACATTCCCACAACTATAGGATCTTAAGAAGACTTTTTAGAATATCAACCCCAAGAGGACAAGGATGAAGCCCTAATAAGGTTGATAGAATCTAGTGCTAGACTACCCTCAGATTTTACTATGGAATAATTGCATACTTTAGTTAGAGAAGGAGAGTAATAGTGAGAACAATCCTTCACAATCATTGATAAACCAAACATACCTTATTTTAGAAAAGGCAAGGAAATACTTGTAGAGTCAAAACCAACTGATCAAGATCTTGTCACCAAGATCAAAAAGATAAGTCAATGATATGTATACCAACTCATTATGGACTTGATAGAATCTTTAAATTCCACTTCAATCCATAATGATGCTTTCAAGGAATAGGGGAATGTGGTTGAACCAATGCAAAATCTAGTTGAGAATATAACAATGATGGATCAAGATGTCTCAATCGAATAACCTAAAACACAAAAGGTTCCTCAACATGATTCGATAGACATGGAGCACACATTTTTTAATCATTAAGAACCTATTATTCCTTTGCAAACCTAAAGACCAAAACATTTGGTATGAATTGAATAAATCATAAAAAACAATTTGGCTAGTTCATCTCAACCAACATGTACTATGGTGAATAGACCAGGAACTCCCCAAAATCAATAGAGCACATATAATTCAAGACAATAGATTCCTAGGAATGAATCACTTAGTTACTCAACTCAAAGAGTGAACCAAAACCAAATCATGAATCATAGGGTATACATCCCTAACAAATATACACAATAATAGGGGAACATACCACCCCAAAAATAGAAACAAGGGCACATATCACCCCAATAGAATTATGTTCCACCCATGAATGCACCAAACATGTAAGAGTGGAACTCTATGAAAGAAATTCTGTTATGATTGTGTTGGTTGAATATTTTGTCTATCAGCGTACTGGTAAACAAAATAGGTCTTATCAGCCAAAGCAAAAAGATTAGTCGTCCTAATGTGTAAGTTTATCACATCAGAAGGAGGGTGCTCTCTCCTCTCATCAAGGGGAGGTTCCCTATGGATATGCTATGTATATGTATAAATAAAAAATAATACTCAAGGGTAGGACCAGGCATCCATCTCTCTTTCTTCAGAGATGATGTATACAAAACAAAGGAAAAACTCAAGGAATGACATACAACTCTCCTCTTCTTTCAGGAAAAACTATTCAGTCAGCCATAAGAATACCCTTGGAAATAAAAGCAAAATGTAACTGAAGTATGGTAACCAACAAATCAAAATAGAACACAAAGTCTCTATCATGAAATGCTCAAGAGTAATATACGAAGGGCAATGAAAGCTCAAAGTCTTTTCAAAGTCCTTTACATAGCAATGAAAAAGCAAACACACTGAAGGTAGCTATGGAGGCACAAAGTCGCTCCATAGTTGATTCTTCAGGATGCCTTCTTGACTAATTTACTAATCCTGCTTATTAAATTAATGAAACAGAAAAGATATCACATCACAAAGTCTAAAAAAGTCCCTTGTTTTCATTAACAGAATATGATCAACAGACTGAGCACAAAGTCTCAATGATGCCTCTCAATTTTGGTAGAGTTTCGTTTAGATTGTCAAAAAGAAGATGATTTTACAATGAAAGAAAGTCCCTTATATAGCCACTTGAAGAAGGACTCGGGAACAGTCATACATCATGATGCGTTGGGAAATGTTAGGAAGACCAGCTGGAACTTTGGGGCCTTTTACCCATTTAATCTTTTCAATGTCGATGAACAAGCTACGTAATTGAAAGATTACAACTTTCAATGTCCAACTGTCAATCTGATCTTGTCTTCATCGTTCTTCCTTTCCAGATTGATTGAATTGGGTCCTGGATTCATCCATTATTCTGTCTTTCCTCACTTTCAACTGGTTTTTGTCTTAAATTCTGGAAATGCATTCGGGTCTGTGGATCAAAGGATCAACAACTATTTTATTGCCTTTAAAATTGACATTTACATGCCCGTCAAGATGCTTCCAACGGCTAATCAGCTATGCTGAATTTGACGTCTTTGAGGGCGTCACCCCTTGGTCTTCTTTTGGCTTTCAGCCTTACTGCTTAGCACATACCCTTTCAAGCCTTGAGAAATGATCCTTTTCAAGTCGGACAAGGCCTTTACTTTGGCCGATGAGAGTCCCCCGCAAGGGCACCTGCCCTTCGGGGTCCTTCGACAACCCCTTTTGCTTTGGCAGTCCCCGCGGACAAATCCCTGGGCTTTTATTTGAGTCTTCCCTGAGGGGTAATTCCTGTAGACATTTGTCCCACAGAAAATTCCCGCAGACAAAAAGTTTGGGGAAAATTCCCATGGATAAAAAGTATGTGGAAATTTGTTCTGCAAAGTCTTTTGAACAAGTCTTCAAATTTTTTGAGCCCGCATTTGTTTCTTTGAAAATTCCTTCGGGATCTATGACCACTTGGAATTATTTCAGACTTTTTGTCCGAAGGAATTCCTTTGGACAAAAATCCGAAAGAATTAAGTCTTAATCAAAAAATTTAAAATGCCTTAGACAAATCTGAAAGAATTACCTTTCGGCTTCTTAGAAAAAATGATCCTCCAGAAAGGTGCTTTTCTTGATTAAGTGCCCTCCACAAGGGCACTTGTCCTTCAACAAGTCTTCTTTTGCATTGAACCGCCCCTTTGAACTTGGTTGATGAAACATTAGTTGAACCGGTTCAATGTTTCAATGAAGCGCGCCAAGTCCTTTTGAACCAAAAGCCGATGAACCATCCAATGAAATTTGATGTTGAACCAATCAGTTGAACCAAGGCTTTGAACCAAAATGGTTCAAGCCAATGGTTCAATGAATAAAATAAGTTGATGAACTAAGCATTGAATCAAGATGTTGAACTTGCCTTTGAACCAATAGTTAAACCATTTGATTGAACCAATCCGTTGAACCAATCTATTGAACTGGTTCAATGATTCAATAAAGCGCATCGAGCCCTTGTTGTTGAACTTGTAGATGTTGAACCAAAAGATGAACTAAAAGAATGAACCAACTGAATGAAATAAAGCATTGAACTGCTTGGTTGAACCAAAACATCGAACTGTTCTTTTGGTTAAACCTGTCATTGAACCTTTGAACCAAAATGGTTCAATGGTTCAATTGAATGATTTGGCCAAACATCCTTGAAGCTGATGAACCAATTGAAACAAATGAACTTTGAACCATTTTGAAGCACTTAACTCTTACCGAACATGAATTTTTTTAACCTTGAACCCGTTGAACCTTTGAACCAAAATGGTTCAATGGTTCAGTTCAATGGTTCAAGTTCCTTTTTTCAACTCAGATGCTTGCCGATGAAGATTTTCACTTGAACCAAAACTTTGAACCAATCCTGAAAAATGAACAAATGTTGAAAATCAATTCTTTTGACTAAAAACCGCCTGTAGAAGTCTTTGAACCTGTATAAATGAACTTGCCTATAGAAACTGAAAATACAAAGTCCGTAGAAATCAACATGTAAAATCCATTTGAACTTGACTTGCAAAGTCTGTAGATTTTTTGAGAAGTTCTGAAAATGAGAAATCTCAATATCTAAGACAAATTTTGAAAATGGAAGATACAATTTTAGTTTGTAGAACCAAAATAATTCAAATGTTGTTCCAAAAATGACTGTTATTTTTGGGAGACAACAGCTGGCTTCAGTTGGGGAACTTCTATCAATTGCAAAATAAATTAGGAGTAGAATTTAGAATCTCCAGTGTCTTCAAGTGTACCATTGGGTTTCAGAGTCATGAGAAGGCATCAAAAAGAAAATAAACAAAACAAAATAGGAATAAAGCTGTACAAATATACATATATATAGAGGCACGATCTGGTACTTCAAGAGTTGAAGTGTTTTAGATGCTACCCATTATGGGGCAGAGAAAAGAGTGTGCCATCTTGGTATTTTAAAAGAAAACTATTTTCACCCATGTGCTGATGAATTATGAATGGACCTCTCCAAAGGGAGTCAAACTTTCCATGCATCCCTTTTGGCTCTCTTCTTTTGTCCCACAGCATGACTTTATCTCCAATCTGGAAATCACGATTTCTGGCCTTCTGATCAAAAACTTTCTTTACCAAACTTTGATGAACAACAATTCTGTCCACCACCATGGTTTTCTATTCCTCCAGTTGAGTTAGAAACATGATTCTTTTGTCAAGAGAGCTCTCATATGTTTGATCTTCAATGGCCTTAGCCAATTTCAATGCTGGTAACTCTAAGGTGATTGGTATTTCAACGTTAATCTCGTAGAGAAGTTGAAAAGGAGACATACCAATCACCCTTTTTGGCATGATCCTATCAGCCCACAGAGCATCAACCAATGCTTTGTGCCACGTCCTTTGATTATCATCTGCAAGTTTCTTGATAATAGTTACCAAATTTTTATTGCTGGACTTAGCTTGTCCATTCCCTTGCAAAAAATAATCAAAAGAATGAGAGAGAGTAATTCCATAATAAAAATAGAATTGCATAATTTCTTGAGAGGTGAAACAAGCTGCATTATCAGTAACAATTTTGATTGAGACTCCAAATCTAGAAATGATATTCTCTTTCAGGAAGTTGCATACAACTTCTGAAGTAGCGTGCTTTGTCGGGATTGCTTCTACCCACTTAGTGAAATAATCAGTCGCTGTAAGGACATAATCATGTCCAACACTTGAAGATGGATTTATTGTCCCAATAATATTGAGTCCCCACTGCTGGAAAGGTTCCTTTATGATTACTGGCTTGAGAGACAAAGCAGCCAACTTGGGTCTTCCAACAAATTGCTGGAAAAGTTCACATTTCCTTACCCATTTATATGCATCTTGAAAAAGAGTCAGCCAATAATACCTGGCTCGTAGAATTTTGTGAGCAGTCACAGGGGCAAAAAAATGTCTTCCACAAACTAGATTGTGGAAAGATTTCAAGAGCTGGGTTTACTATTCTTTATCTACACAGTGAAGGAAAAGTCCATCTATGCTTCTTTTATACAGGCTGCTGTCTCAAAGGACAAAATTGGTAGCTTTCAATCTGATAGTTATCCTCTCTTTGTAAGACAAATGAGTAGGACATTCAAAATAAGTCAGAAAATATGTAATATCTGAGTACCATTCATTGGTGGTGGAGACAAAAAGGACTGTTGGCACATTTTCAACCTTAGCTTCTTCACGCCGTGTATCTTATGGCTTATTATCAGCCATTAATTGACAAAGGCCTTTACCTCTGACCAGCTTTGTCAGCTTGATATCCAAATCAAATTCTTAGATCTTTGCAATCCAGTTACCTGTCTTTGTGCCAAACTCCTACTGAGTTAATATAGACTTGATTGTACTATCAGGAACTAAGGCAGTAAGATGTGAATTCAGAATATAGAAGCGAAAGTGTTTGACTGATTTTACCAAGGCATAGGCGTGTTTCTCTATATTCGAATACTTCATTTCATGAGTTTTCAGAGGGTAGCTCATGAAAGAGATAGGGGATTCCATACCTTCTTTGTCTTGCTGGACAAGAATTGCTGAAAGAGTATGCTCAGATGCATAGCTGTATATAATGAAATCTCTGTGGTAATTTAGACAAACCAGGGTAGGGGCGTGAGCAATAATGACCTTGATATCTTGAAATGCTACTTTGCCTTCTTTGGTCCAGCTGAAGGTAGTCTTTCCTTTCATCATGTTTACAATGTGTCTTGTCTTCTCAGCAAATTCAGGGATGAATCTCCATAAGAAATTCACTTTTTCAAAGAAAGAGTGAACAACATTCTTATTTGCAGGCAAATTCAGCTCTTGAATAGACTTGACTCTATCTGAGTCAATCTTTATGCCTTCTTTGGACATAATGTGTCCAAGGATTTTCCCTTTTGTCACTCCAAAAATAGACTTTTTAGGATTTAAAGAAATACCATTCTGCCGGCAGCGCTCCAGCACTTGCTACAAATGGTGCACATGATCAGATCGATGCTTTGAAAAGATAGTTAAATCATCAAGATATACTACTATGAATTTGCCAATCTCATCTTTAAAAGCCATGTCCATAGCTCTCTGAAAGGTAGCACCAACATTTATTAATTCAAAAGGCATTTTTTTGTATGCAAATGTACCCTAAGGCGTGGTGAATGCAATCTTGTGTTGATCAGCTTCAGCAACTTTGACTTGGTTATACCTTGAGAAGCCATCCAACATTGATAAAATTTCTGATTTTGTTACTGTTTGAAGCACTTGGTCCATGATTGGAAAAGGATAATTGTCTTTTAGAGATGATCGATTCAAATTTTGGAAATCTACACAAATATGGATTTCACCATTTTTCTTCCTTACATGAACTATGTTCACAATCCATGTAGAATGATGGATTGGAAAAATAATTCTAGCATTTAACATTTTCTAAATTTTAGACATAATTGTACCTAAAATTTTTGGATTGTATTGTTTGGATTTCTACTTATAAGGCGTTGAATCAGCCTTGAGAGAAATATGATGGCATATTTCATTAGGTCTGAGAGACTTCAAATCTTCGTATGAATATGCCAAGACATCAATGTATTGACAAAGCAAAGAAGTGAATTTGAATCTTTCTTCAGGTGTAAAACACTTACCAATGTTGACCATTTTTGGATTTTATTTGTTGGTCAGATTCACTTGGTCAAATCCTTGAGAGAAATTCAAATCTGTCTGCTATTGCTTGACAAATCTATCATGCTTGTCAAACAGCTTCTCAAGAGAAACCAGGCCTTTAGGAATTTTATTTCCTTTCAGCTATAGGAACTATTCATTTACATCTGAACTGGATTTAAAAACAAATTTAGACTTCTGAGATTCACTACCTTCAAAATATAGCTGTTCAAAATTGTCTTTTCTTTCCAAAAAGGCAATGATCTGTTGATCATTGAAAATTTGCCAATGATCAGCGTTGTTAGGAACACTTGGCCTACAGACCAACTCAATGGTATATTTATCTTCTTTAAAATCAGATTGAGGAACTAAAAGAGTTTCTAAAATAGCAAGTGCATAAGCTCTATCATTAGATTCTCTTGAAATGGAAGAAATGTTGAAAGCATCAAAGCTTTCAATTTGGTCCCAAACAAGATTATGGTAATGATGCAGCCTTTCATTCTTGGTCTGATATGAATTTCTCACTTGATAGACCACTAATTCGGCGTCCCCTTTAGCATGAAGAAACTTGACGCCTCTTTCTTGAGCAGCCTTCATACCCAGTAACAGCGATTCATATTCAACTGTATTATTTGTGTTGCTGAATTGTAACTTATAAGATGAGAGAAATAAATCTCCTTGAGGAGATATCAAAACAATTTCAGCTCTAGAACCAGTAGAGGAACAACTATCGTCAAATTCTAGAGTCCAAATCTCATTAGATACTGGCTTTATTTCAGACTTTCCCTGATCAAAGATGGAGGGTCTTTCTTCATGATCTATATATAAAAAATAATTACCCATACCTGTGGATTCAAAGAGGATTTGAGCTTCAGGAGCTGACATCTTAGTAACTACATACTTTGCTTCCTTTTTAGGAAGTAATCTTTTCATCACGCTTTGGATAGGGATCCTTGCCTCAGATAGATCCATGTTTAGTTCTCCTCCCACGTCCTTACAGAAATTCCATCCAAGGAAAATGCCATAAGATGCTAGGACATCAGCCACTAATATAGTCATTTTAATCCTCTTGTCCACAAAGGTTGAAAATGCAAATTGAGCATCTTTGATTTGCCTCAGTAATGGCACTTGCTTGTTCTCCATAGAGAAACATCTGCCAAATGTCTTGGTCAATGTGAGACCAAGAGACTCAATGACTTTGGTAGGCATAACATTATCAAATGCACCTGAGTCTATTATACAGTTACTCAACTTGTGGCCATTGATTAACAAAGAAACATAGAAGGGTTTTATTTTTTCAGAAGCAGCTGGAGGAGTGATAATCAGATTATTTGGACTAGGCATATTCATTGAAGAATCAAAAGTTACTTTTTTGGCCTTTTATCCTACAGGGACGGTCTGATTTTTAACATATTGGACCAGCTTATTCAATTGATCTAGATTGGATTGCAAATATTCAAATTCAAACATCTGTATTTTTGTCTTTTTAACATGATCAATTATATCAAATGACTGAATCCAGCTAGGTACAGAAAAAGGTACTTCAACTTTTTGAGTTTTAAGAGGGATGAGAGGTGGGCTAGTTTGCAAATTAGAAGTAAAAGGGGAAGGCACAACATATGCATTTACCTTTTGAGTGATTACCAGATCTTTTGATTGAAAGGGCAGAGTTGTTCCACGCTTGACAATTGTGACTACTGGCTTTGGTTGTTCTTTCATCTTTTTTTATCAGCCTGTTGGACTGATTGGTTCTTAGACCTAGTAAACACTGCATATGATCCATCTAAAGCTTCTCCTTTGCTTCTAGGTTCATCTTGATAATTCAGGAAACCATTGTGGGAGTCACCAGCTGATTCTTCTTGACTGTCTTCAATGATATTGGCTTCATTTTCTTGATTTAATTCAGGCTGATAAGAGAATTTTGATTCTGTTTCAAGGTATCCCATTGCTAAATTGGTTGGAGGGGCTTCCAAGGCAAGTTTTCCTTGTAGAGGAGGAAGGAAATTTTGTTGTCCTTAGTTTCTAGCAACATTGCCTTGATATGATTGATTTGGGAATGTTCTTCTATATGTAGGAGCAGAAGACATTCCTTGAGCCATTTGTTTTTTGAGGGCAAGGAGCTCATTTGCTAACTTTTGCACCATTAGATCTGTGGTGCATGTAGATGCAAATTCAGAAAATGATGAAGCTCTATTTCTATTGGGATCTCTTCTTATTTTCCCTACTAAGATGAGATCATTTTCTACTTCAGTGGCCAAAAGTTGAGCTGTAATGAGATCTATTTGGCCAGCACATCTCAAGAGGAAACTCACTTCAGGTAGCTGAGAATTAATGAAAAAGCATTTGAGATTCTCAGCTGTAGGTCTAGAAATCATAAGAATTTTGTTTTTTAACTTGTCAAATTTAGCTATGAAGTCTCTCATAGGCTCATGTGGTTCTTTTTTCATTTGTGTAAGTTGAGCCAGAAGTGTATGTGCATCCTCTGCAGGTTTGAATCTAGCTTCAAACTTAGCTTTCAAAGTATTCCAATCACTCACAGATCAAGCCTGTAAATGATAAAACCAATTTGCAGCAGGACCTTGTAGTGTTTCAATAAAAATCCTAACTGCTACATCTTCAAACTCTACTCCAATGACTCCACAAGCTATACGGAATGCTGCAATGTGTTCTTCAGGATGAACTTTCCCATCACCATAGAATTTAAGGAAATTCTTTCTAGAACTACATGGAAGCTCATGTAGAGGAGGAGTAAGATTGAGAGGACCAAAAGTATTACCCTAGGGGCCTTGAACTGCCATTATAGGATACTGAAAAGGAGGGATAACAAATCTCAAAGGGGTAATTATAGGCACAGCTTTATCAACAATAGAAGTAGATACTTCGTCTAGTAATGGATATCTGGCTTTAGTAGGAGGGAAACTCTTGGTTCGTTGGAGATGAGATGGTGAAGAAAACAGATCAAAATCACTTTGCGGTACCAACTCGAACACAAGATCAATGACACCTTTAGCCCTTTGGCTTCATGTATACCTTGAATCTGCCAGATTGTAAAACAAAAATGGAAAAGATTTGACTTTGCTTTAGTTAAAGCTTGAGGCTTTAAAGTGTGCGTTCTTTTTTTGTGGTGTGGAAGTGAATGGAATGGATAGACTATAAATGGATAATGGGTATATCCCCATTGGAGTCACCAAAAACTATTGGTTGAATATTTTGTCTATCAGCATACTGGTAAACAAAATAGGTCTTATCAACCAAAGCAAGAAGATTAGTCATCCTAATGTGTAATTTTATCACATCAGAAGGAGGCTGCTCTCTCCTCTCATCAAGGGGAAGTTCCCTTTAGATATGCTATGTATATGTATAAATAAAAAATAATACTCAAGGATAGGACCAGGCATCCATCTCTCTTTCTTCAGAGATGATGTATACAAAACAAAGGAAAAACTCAAGGAATGACAGACAACTCTCCTCTTTTTTCAAGAAAAACTATTCAGTCAGCCACAAGAATACCCTTGGAAATAAAAGCAGAAGGTAACTGAAGTATGGTAACCAACAAATCAAAATAGAACACAAAGTCTCTATCATGAAATGCTCAAGAGTAATATACGAAGGGCAATGAAAGCTCAAAGTCTTTTCAAATTCCTTTACACAGCAATGAAAAAGCAAACACACTGAAGGTAGCTATGGAGGCACAAAGTCGCTCCACAGTTGATTCTTCAGGATGCCTTCCTAACTAATTTACTAATCCTGCTTATTAAATTAATGAAACAAAAAAGATATCACAGCACAAAGTCTGAAAAAGTCCCTTATTTTCATTAACAAAATATGATCAACAGACTGAGCACAAAGTCTCAATGATGCCTCTCAATTTTGACAGAGTTTCGTTCAGATTGTCAAAAAGAAGATGATTTTACAATGAAAGAAAGTCCCTTATATAGCCACTTGAAGAAGGACTCAGAAACAGTAATACATCATGATGCATTGGGAAATGTTAGGAAGACTAGCTGGAACTTTGGGGCCTTTTACCCATTTGATCTTTTCAATGTAGATGAAAAGCTACGTAATTGAAAGATTACAACTTTCTATGTCTAGCTGTCAGTCTGATCTTGTCTTCATCATTCTTCCTTTCCAGATTGATTGAATTGGGTCCTAGATTCATCCATTATTCTAACTTTCCTCACTTTCAACTAGCTTTTATCTTGAATTCTAGAAATGCATTCAGGTTTGTGGATCAAAGGATCAACGGCTATTTTACTACCTTTGAAATTTACGTTTACATGCCCGTCAAGATGCTTCCAACGGCTAGTCAGCTATGCTGAATTTGACGTCTTTGTGGGCGTCACCCCTTGGTCTTCTTTTGGCTTTCGGCCTTACTGCTTAGCACTTTTCTAAATTGAACATACCCTTTCGGGCCTTGAGAAATGATCCTTGTCGAGTCGGACAAGCCCTTTACTTGTTGGGTTGTGGAGCTAAAAGCTTCACCAGGATGCAAATAGGAGAAGTTATGGAGGATGCAGAGTTGTGGGGAGTTGCAGAATCAGTTGTAGGGAAACTGACGTCGGTCTGATCAGCTGATGTTAGTCAGATGGCAGTGAGGAAGAAACCGGGGATGGTTACCAGTCGGCTGACATCGGTCATGGAGGAGCCGGCGTCGATAGCCTGTGCGTGAATAGGCAGTTCGCATGTTGATTTCGGAGAGTCTATTTTTGGACTGTTTGTTTGCATGTTGAAGGCTAGTCTTCGTCTTGAGTTGCATGTCTAATTATTGTAATTAGGTTAGTCTAATTATTGTAAGCATGAGATCTATATATGGACTCATGGGCTGTATTGTACAAGTGTGCTAGAAAGCCATAGAGCTTTTAGAGAGAGCTAGTGTAGCTCCTCCTAGTTCCAAAAGGGGTGCTGAGTGTGTATGATCAGGGAGAGTTGCAAGGTCTTCAAGGTCAAGGAGCTGATCCACCGGGGTACTGGTTGAAGAATCATAAGGACTTGGTGAGGCAAGGACAAGGGTTCTTCAGGGGTGTAGAGATATCTACATGGTGAGTAAGGTCTAGTGATTTGCAGGTAGCATCAGAGAGCAGGAGATCTACTTGGAGTACGGATGTGTACTTGGTGAACTGGCAGCATGTTACTGACTGGTTGGAGAGGTGAACATCAATTCTATATTGGAGTTGATTGTTGTGACCGAGATAGAGAGGGAAGAAGGTCTTGAGGCATGGCAAACCTTTGAGGTGGAGGAAGAAGTGGCATCTTCCTTATTGTATATTCTTCTGAGTGATTATTAATACAATTGTGTATTGTCTCTCATTTCCTGTGTTGTTTCATATTTCTAGTTACTTATTGATTCTGGTATAATTCTATGTTTAGTTGCTAATACAAGAAGTAATCATATGTGCTCTAATTGAGGAGCAAGATCCTGACTCAGTAGGGATCAGAGCATGTTTATTGTTTGTGGTTCTCCTGACAAGTGGTATCAGAGCTTTTGGTTGGGTTACTAACAGGTGGTTTCAGATTTGGTAGTGTTTTTTGATTACAGGTCACTCGCAGGGGTTTTAGATTGAGTGGGAGTATAGCAATGGCAGAAGGAAGTAAGGTACGAATGGAGAAACTGAATAGCACGAATGGTCTGATTGATGGAAAGAAAGAGCAGGTAAATAAAGATTGTTGGTTGGTTGCAGATCAGCAAGGAGGAGAAGATGTTGCAGGGGATGTTGCACATGATGTTCTGGATAAAGTGGAATCTTGGTTTACAGATTATTTTGCCTCTTTCCATGCAGTTCGAAATAGAGCATCTTTTCATGGGTATGTTTTTGGAGACTTTGGAGAGATTTATTTAGGAGCTGGAGAGCCTTGTCAAATGATTGACAAAGGGGAAGTGAAGCTAAAATTGCAGATGGACGACACACAGTGGTTGAAGGAAGTCATGCAGGTACCAGTCTTGGAGATGAGTCTAATTTCTTTAAGAAATTTGGGTGATGAGAGATGCACTGTAACTCTCACAGCGGATACACTTGAATTAGATGGTGGTAAGAAAGTAGGTATCCTTTATCTATCTACTTATATTACTGATTCATCTTCTGTTACAGAGATGTGGCTTTATAGGCTTGGTTACATATGTAGGAGGTGAATGCAGGTTTTGAAGCAGAAGTCAGATGTCTTTGACAAGCTAAAGAACTGGAAAGCCTTGGTGTTCATGGAAGAGATGACAGACAGAGATCAAGTGAGGGAACTGAATTATTCTGAGTAGAGTAGGGTTGATTTGAATAGGATTTTGATCCATGGAGAGCTCACGGGTAAAAAGTTATCACTCACAGACGAACACAGGTACCAGCGTCGGTCATACAGTAATCAACGTCGGCAACAGGAAGAGTGACATCGGTCATGAAGTAACCGATGTCAGAAAAAAAGATACCGGCGTCGGCCAGGGAAACGACGTCGGCAGTCAGGGTCAGTGTAGGGAACCGACATCGATCAGGAGCAGACTGGGAGATGGCCAAGATCGGTCACTGGAACGGATATTGGGTGGACAACACACTGTCAACAACTCTCAAATGCTCATGTCAAGGTCAGAAAGGGTAAGTGAACCTCATATTCATTGTTCACCTTCTTTATATTGCTTATTGATGGTCAAGAACTAGGAAGATAGAAGAAGCAATGCAGGTAGAGTCCAGATACAGTGGGAGTTTGGCATGTATGAGGAGTGTGAGTCCTTGGAGAAGAACCAAATAGGTATTTGTTGGTAGAGTTGTCAGCTGGAAGAAAGCACTGAGAGACGGAATGGATTCCCATTTTAGAGAAGAGAGTGGATGGATACATGAGACAGAAGGCCAAGGTATAGGTCTTGAAGAAGCTGCAGGACAGTGGTACAGGTTTTGACAGGTGGATGACTAAGCATGGCTTCAATCAATGTCAGTGTAACTATAGTGTTTATCTTACCAGGTAGATGATGGTCACAACATCATCTTGTTACTATATGTGGGTGATTTGCTAGCAGGTTTGTATAGGGTTTTGTTGAGCTAAGGGTAAGGTTAGTTCAGAGGTGTGTCATGAAGAATTTGGAGCAGCGAAATTCTTTGGCATAAGAGACATGGAGATTTTATCTCCAGTGGGAGCTGATGTGAAGACGGTGTTGGCGAGATTCATTATGAAGGATGCAGAATCAGAAAGCACACCAATGGATGGACAGTTCAAGCTTAGCTTGAAACAGGGTTCGAAATCACATGAGGTCTAGTGTAGACCTGAGTTTTCCCAATCAGTGGGGGTTGTCAAAAAGTATGGAGCCAATTCGAGGAAGGAGTACTGGAGGGCAGTTCAGTGGGACTAGCAGCAGGGATTCTTGTTATGTAGGGTCAAGTTCTTCACTACATGGATGTGTAGGTTTGGATGTGGCAGGTTACTTGAATGACAGGTATAGCATCACAACTGTGTGGTGGTTGGTCTTCAGGATTGATCTTGAAGAGGGATACAAGCCAGGAAATAATTTAGATGGTGTACAGGTATAGGTACAGGTGCAACTATTTATCTCCAAGTGGGAGATTGTTAGGTTATGGAGCTAAAAGCTTCACCAAGATGCAAACAGGAGAAGTTATGGACGATGCAGAGTTGTGGGGAGTTGCAGAATCAGTTGCAGGGAAACTGGCGTCGGTCTGATCAGCTGATGTCAGTCAGATGGCAGTGAGGAAGCAACCGACGATGGTTACCAGTCGGCTGACATCGGTCATGGAGGAGCCGGCGTCGACAGCCTGTGCGTGAACAGGCAGTTCGCATGTTGATTTCAGAGAGTCTATTTTTGGACTGTTTGTTTGCATGTTGAAGGCTAGTCTTAGTCTTGAGTTGCGTGTCTAATTATTGTAATTAGGTTAGTCTAATTATTGTAAGCATGAGATCTATATATGGACTCATGGGCTGTATTGTACAAGTGTGCTAGAAAGCCATAGAGCTTTTAGAGAGAGCTAGTGTAGCTCCTCCTAGTTCCAAAAGGGGTGCTGAGTGTGTATGATCAGGGAGAGTTACAAGGTCTTCAAGGTCAAGGAGCTAATCCACCGGGGTACTGGTTGAAGAATCATAAAGATTTGGTGAGGCAAGGACAAGGGTTCTTCAGGGGTGTAGAGATATCTACATGGTGAGTAAGGTCTAGTGATTTGCAGGTAGCAGCAGAGAGCAGGAGATCTACTTGGAGTACGGATGTGTACTTGGTGAACTGGCAGCATGTTACTGACTGGTTGGAGAGGTGAACATCAATTCTATATTGGAGTTGATTTTTGTGACCGAGAGAGAGAGGGAAGAAGGTCTTGAGGCGTGGTGAACCTTTGAGGTGGAGGAAGAAGTGGCATCTTCCTTATTGTATATTCTTCTGAGTGATTATTAATACAATTGTGTATTGTCTCTCATTTCTTGTGTTGTTTCATATTTCTAGTTACTTATTGATTCTGGTATAATTCTGTGTTTAGTTGCTAATACAAGAAGTAATCATATGTGCTCTAATTGAGGAGCAAGATCTTGACTCAGTAGGGATCGGAGCATGTTTATTGTTCGTGGTTCTCCTGACATTACTTTGGCCACCGAGAGTCCCCCACAAGGGCACCTGCCCTTCGGGGTCCTTCGGCAACCCCTTTTGCTTTGTCAGTCCCCATGGACAAATCCCCAGGCTTTTATTTGAGTCTTCCCCATGGGTAATTCCTGCGGACATTTGTCCCACAGAAAATTCTCGCAGACAAAAAGTCTGGGGAAAATTCCCGCAGACAAAAAGTCTGCGGAAATTTGTTTCGCAAAGTCTTTGGAACAAGTTTTCAGATTTTTTGAGCCCGCATTTATTTCTTTGAAAATTACTTTAGGATCTGTGACCACTTGGAATTCTTTTGGACTTTTTGTCTGAAGGAATTCCTTTGGACAAAAATCTGAAAGAATTAAGTCTTAATAATTTTTTTAAAAATGCCTTAGACAAATCTAAAAGAATTACCTTTTGGCTTCTTAGAAAAAATGATCCTCCAGAAAGGTGCTTTTCTTGATTAAGTGCCCTCTACAAGGGCACTTGTCCTTCGAAAAGTCTTCTTTTGCATTGAACCACCCCTTTGAACTTGGCCGATGAACCATTAGTTGAACCGGTTTAATGGTTTAATGAAGTGCGCCAAGTCCTTTTGAACCAAAAGCCGACGAACCATCCAATGAACTTTGACGTTGAACCAATCCGTTGAACCAAGGCTTTGAACCAAAATGGTTCAAGCCAATGGTTCAAGCTGATGGTTCAATGAATAAAACAAGCTGATGAACTAAGCATTGAATCAAGATGTTGAACTTGCCTTTGAACCAACAATTGAACCATTTGATTGAACCAATCCATTGAACCAATCTATTGAACTAGTTCAATGGTTCAATGAAGCGCGCTGAGCCCCTATTGTTGAACTTGTAGACGTTGAACCAAAAGATGAACTGAAAGAATGAACCAATTGAATGAAATAAAGTGTTGAACTACTTGGTTGAATCAAAACATTGAACTGTTCTTTTGGTTGAACTTGTCATTGAACCTTGAACCCTTTGAACCTTCGAACCAAAATGGTTCAATGGTTCAATTGAATGATTTGGCCAAATGTCCTTGAAGCTAATGAACCAATTGAAATGAATGAACTTTGAACCATTTTGAAGCACTTAACTCTTACCGAACATGAATTTTTTTAACCTTGAACCCGTTGAACCTTTGAACCAAAATGGTTCAATGGTACAGTTCAATGGTTCAAGTTCCTTTTTTGAACTCAGATGCTTGCCGATGAAGATTTTCACTTGAACCAAAACTCTGAACCAATCTTGAAAAATGAACAAATGTTGGAAATCAATTCTTTTGACTGAAAACCGCCTGCAGAAGTCTTTGAACCTATATAAATGAACCTGCCTATAGAAAATGAAAATACAAAGTCCGTAGAAATCAACATGTAAAATCCATTTGAACTTGACTTGCAAAGTCTGTAGATTTTCTGAGAAGTTCTGAAAATGAGAAATCTGAATATCTAAGACAAATTTTGAAAATGGAAGATACAATTTTGGTTTGTAGAACCAAAATAATTCAAATGTTGTTCCAAAAATGACTGTTATTTTTGGGAGATAACATACTAGAAATATAATTAAGAAGTAAAAATTTGATGAGATATGTCCATATCCATTTGATTTATCTATTATCCAAGTCTCTTTTTCATCTCACTTTGAGGCACCAAAATTTGATAAGTATAAAGGAAAGGGTGACCCTTGTGAAAAAAATTAGGCATTATTTGTGTTATGCCAAGAGGTTGATTATAGTAGCATTTATTTGCTTCATTTATTTCTATGAATTTTAGCAGGACAAGCTCTAGATAGGCTACTTAAGTTACCCAAAATATCATTTATGGATTAGAATGACTTGTCTAAGAAGTTTGTCAACCATTTCTCATACAACATTGAGCATGAATTGACCATTGTTGACTTATGCAAAGCCAAACAACATGAGGGAGAAAGCTTCATAGTATACCTACAAAGGTGGAGAGCATTAGCTAGTCACTTTTAACATAATTTTCTAGATAAACAGTTGGTAGATAATTTTGCACAAAACTTACATCTCAAGGTTGCACACAATCAAACCAAAACCAATCATCGATTTAAATGGTTGTGCAAGAGAAACCTAAGGGTTTCAACAAGAACAAGAAGGTGGTAGGGAATGGAATAACTAAAGTAAGACACATACAAATGATGCAAGCCCTATCGACCCTACAAGTGCAATTAACTCCACCTAATCCACCACCCAATTCATAAAGACAACCTCAACGAAGGACATTCCATAATCAATTTAGAGTCTTTAACAAATTGGGAGAGCCTGTTGAGACAGTGTTCTAGAAGCTTGTAGTAACTAACCTAATTGTATGGCTTGTACCAAGGCCATTTACTTAAGATCAACCAAATCTAGAGTGGTACAAGGAAAATGAATGGTGCAATTTCCATCATGTTATTGGTCACGGTGCTTATCATTACATGAAATTATGACACCTTATTGAAGATATGATTGAAAGTGGTGAAGTTAAGATCAAGTTGGCCCCATAGGGCACTAATTAGGATATGAGAATCTATGAAGATCCATTTTATCGATATAATCAACCACCACTAAGGAACCAAAAGAACCAAGGACAAAATTAATGATAGAATCATAACCAAAATTAGGGTCAAACTCATAATTAGCATGATCATAATTAGGATCATAATACCCATGCTAATAACTTGGGTTACAAAAACATGCCTTATAACTATAACAACACCATGGGATACATTTCTACAACCTACATTACTACTATTACTATGTAATCCTATGAACCATCTTGTGCTCCTTGTAGTACGAGACCCATTATTATAGGGTCAACACCCTCTTCCTCTAGTAATGCCACATCAAGTTCACATAATTCTGTTGTGACTCCATTTGCACAGGTTACTATTTTTAGACAACACCCTTCCTTTAATTATAATGGATCCTCATCTACTCAAAATTACTCAAATGTAACTAGACCCCCATGAGTCACCCTCTAAGGCCCTTCACCTTTGTCTTCTAATTATAATGACTCCTTGTCACATGTAGGTTATGCAATCACAACTAGATGCTTGTGAGTTACTTTTCAGGTCCCATTACCCTCTTCTTCTACTAAACCCAATGTGAACATAGTGCCTTTATATCCAAAGTTGAACAATATGCCAACCAAGGCTAAACCATCTCATCTTAATGTTGAGAATCCTTATAGTCTATTAGACCTACTGAGCAAAACCTCTATGCAAATTTCTATCTTAGATCTCTTGCATATGTCTAAAATCCATAGATCTACTCTGAATAGCCTCTTAAAAGAATCAACTATTTCCAAAAATATAAATCTTGAATAGTTTCAAACACTAGTGGGACATTTTTCTTCATTTCAATAGCTTAAGTTTGATAAAAAAGACATGTCCACCCTAGGTCCAAGCCATAATAACCCACTATATATTGAGGTAATCATTTTAAACCATAAGATCAAGTGCATTTTTATAGACAATGGTTTAGGACTAAACATAGTGTCCCTAAAATTGGTATGGAGATTGGGATACACTATGAAGGACATTCAGCTAGAGATGATCACCATAAAGGCTTACGACAATGTTGAGAGGGAGTCTTTTGGTAGTATTTGGTTACCAATAATTATTGGGTTTATTTCCTACCACACTTTATTACATATTATAGATATTGAATTGCCTTATAACATACTTCTCAGTCATCCTTGGATCCATAAAGTACAAGCCATTCCATCCACCTTACATTAATGCCTTAAGTTTCCCCATGATGAGATCAAGGTTATTATTCCCATTGATTAATAGCCTTATCAGTATTTCAAACATCTAGAAGCCAAATATCATAATTATAACTATTATCTTGGTTCTAAATTTATTGCAAAGAAGAACAAGGATATGATTTCACATCCACCTCCATCTAATTATATCAACTCTAGTGACCTTGCATCCACTTCGACTGATCCATTTCCTGTAACTCTTGTAAAATAGGTTGTTATTGAAGATGTGGGAATTTCAATATACTATCTTAAGGATGCCTTCCATATTGCTAAGTTGTTAAAGTCTCCCAAAACATTTGGTAAACCTAAACCTTCCAAAATCCCTAACAAACCCAACTTGATCTAGAAATCAAAGAAAGAATAGTGGAAACCACCGATGGTATTTGTACCTACTACTTCACCAAAATAAGATCAAGAGGATTTCACAGATGGAGTCTGGTTATATTCTAATGGCATTGTTGATTACTTTCCAATTCTAAAATATCCAATCCCTAATTGGATCATGGATAATTTTGATTGTATAGGAAAAGGCCTTGGCCCACAAGCCCAAGGAATCCTAGAACCTTTATCAACTGGTGTACCTAATTTAAATCATGGTCTTAGATTTATACCACCTAGGGATAATCTCATGACTTTTGATAGTGATTCTTCTAAATTAACTAGTGATGAGACTCCTGGTAGTGATGTAACATCCCATTATAGCCTTTTTGAAGAGCTCACTGACTCATATTTATTTGATCAAAATGCCATTATGACCTTAACATCCCATGTTTCTATTGGAGCTTCCCTTACTAAAGTAGAACCCCATTGTTCCCTATGCCTTTGAAATCCTAAACTCATAAATTGGGACCAAAAAAATTTGGTCATATTCCTTGATGAGTTTCAAAATAAAGAATCAATTGAAGAATACATGGGCCTGAGAGACGGATCACCCATTGGTGGTCACAAACAAGACTTCAATTTTTCATTAGACCCTTCTACCTACTTTGGAGAGTAGGCAAACTTTATTGGTTATAACAAAGATAAAACATCAATATATTTAGGTGAAAACCTCTTTGAGGCACTCATTGATTAAGGAAAAAGTGAAGAAAAAGATAAGCCCTCGATTGAAAACCTACTTCGGGCATTCTTGGATAAAAAAGTTTTCTCATCTCCAAAAGATGCTCAAGGTCCATCAAGTCCTAGCCTAAATATAGTACAAGCATCTTTTCAGAACAACAAATGTTTGAACATCTTACTCTTGAGTTTCTAGAGGTTTTTACTACTTGACCCTTACATGAGATGGTAGATTTAGATTCATCACATTATCTAGAGCTTTGGGAGGAACAACAAGAAAGTATAGTAAAAGAAGATGATTATGATCACACCTTGCCTACAATTCTTGAATATGGATCCACACTTCTAGTAGAGAACATAATTGAAGTGAACCTAGGAACATGTGATGATCCCAAAATTGTTTATCTAGGAGCTTTCCTTACTGAATCAGAATGTGAACACATTATATCCATTATTATGGATTTCATTAATATTTTTGCATGGACATACTCAAACATGTTAGGCTTAGACCTACACTTGGTAGTGCATCACCTTGTTGTTCATCTAGATGCCAAACTAGTTAAATAGAAATTGAGAAAGATGCATCTACACATCACCCTCTTGGTAAAATATGAATTAGAGAAATTATTGGGAGCAATATTTATTAGACCACTAGATTATTTTAAATGGATATCAAACATAGTTCCAGTTAGCAAGAAGCCACAAAGTATATGTCTTTGTATAGATTTCAAAGACATAAAAAAAATGCCCTAAAGATGATTTTCCTCTACCTAATATCAACATGACCATTAATTCTATTGCTGGGTATGAGATGCTATCCCTCATGGGTAGATTTTATGGATACAATCAGATCAAGATAGCCCAAGAATATCAATACAAGACTGTGTTCACCACTCTGTGGGGAACATTCTGTTACCAAGTCATGCCATTTGGCTTGAAGAAAGCTGGAGCCACATATCAACATGCCATGACTATCATCTTCCATGACATGATGCATGATATTGTTGAGGATTAAGTTGATGACATACTAGCAAAATCAAGAACATGTGTTGTACACCCTGATGTTCTATGAAGAATATTTAAGAGGCTTCATGAATATAAAGTCTACCTGAATCCTAAGAAGTGTGTCTTTAGAGTAATTTCAGGGACATTTCTAGGTTTCATTATATCACAAAGAGGTATTGAAGTCAACCCTGCTAAGGTTAAGGTTATTGTTGAAATGCCTTCACCTTCAAATCTTAAACAACTCCAAAGCTTACAAGGAAAGATCCATTCAATCCATAGGTTCATTTCTCAATTAGAAAATAAGTGCCACCCATTTACCCATCTCTTTAATAAATGGTTCACATTAATATGGGATGAAGACTATCACTTGGTATTTACAAAAATCAAAACATATTTGGCCAACCCACTAGTTTTGAGACTGCCAACACCTGGACAACCACTACTTCTCTACATGTCAACAACTGAGCATGCACTGGGGGCACTTTTTTCCCAACATTATGATAAAGATAAAGAACATGCAATATATTATTTAAGCCACACACTGGTAGATTATGAACACAATTATACACTTATTGAGAAGGCATGTTTAGTTATGGTGTTTGCTACACAAAAGTTGCAATAGTATATGCTGAATAATAAAATAATTGTCATCGCTAAGGTGGATCCTCTTAAATTTTTATTATCCAAAACATCTCTCACAAGACGTATGGCTAAGTGTGTTATGCTACCGAGTGAATTTGATGTTGAATATCATAATTATAAAGCTATCAAGGGGTAGGTTATTACTGATCAACTTGCAGAAGCCCTTATCATAGACACTTAAACACTTAGATTCAACTTTCTAGATGATTTAATCATGATAGTGGAAGAAGTACATCATGAACCTACATAATGAAAACTATATTTTGATGGTTCCTTCCCTTCTTATGGATTTATATCTGGTGTATTATTGATTACACTGTAAGGGGATTTTATTCTTAAAGCATTCCACATCAATTTTGATTGTACCAATAATATGGTTGAGTATGAGGCATTGATTGTAGGACTACATCTTGCCATACTATAGGATATTCAACATTTAATGGTCTATGGGGATTCCTAATTGATCATCAATGAAACCACTAATCAATATCAAAATAGACATGATAAGCTTGTACCCTACAAGCAAATCACGTATAATCTCAAGGTTCATTTTAAACCTCTATAGTTTTAACAAGTGCCAAGGACCAACAAAAAATCTACCGATGTAATGGCAACAATTGGGTCAATGATACAGATTGATGGTAGTGCTAAAGAGTATCAAATTTTGATTGAAAATCTTCTACAACCTGCACATATTATGCTAGATTCAGAAAGCACATGCACTATTGCTGGTCCCAATCCCCCACCTAAATTGCCTTGGTATCAATACTATTATAATTACTTTCATGATCATGTTTTTACACCTAAATTATCTAATAATTGACATAAAATATTCCTTCACCATCTAGCCTATTATACCCTTCTTGGAAACATGATTTATTGCAAAGGTTATCATGGAATGTTACTTCATTATTTATCTTCAGGAGAATCTAAGCTAGCGCTGAAGGAGGTTCATGAAGGAATGTGTGGGGCCCACACCAATGATGTAGTCTTAGCTAAAAATATCCTTAGAACATGCTATTATTGGCCAAAAATGGAGATAGATGCTTGAAATTATGTGAGGAAGTGTATTCCTTGTCAACAACATAGAAATTTGATACATGCACCTTTCTTGCTACTACAATTGATCACAACATCATGTCCATTCTTTACTTGGGGCATTGATCTCATTGATAAAATAAATCCTACATCTTCAAATGGATATAAACACATTTTAACTACTATTAAGTGATTTACTACACGGATGGAGGCCATTCCTCTCACTTATGTCACTGAGAAGCAGATAGCCAAATTCATTCATTACTATATCATCTATTGATATGGTATTACAAAATGCATTATATTTGATAATGGTGGATCCTTTATAAATAGATATTTAAAAAACCTTTCTGAAAAATTCAAAATCAAGCACAAGAAATCCACACCATATAACCTGCAAGGCAACAGATAAGATGAGGTATCAAACAAGACCATGTAGCCATTTTAAAAAAGATTGTTAATGATGTTGGCCATAATTGGTACTTAAAAATCTTTATTACTATTTGGGCTTATCGAACCAATCATCAAACCCTTACAAGAGCGATTCCATACTCCCTTATTTATGACACATAAGTTATTATCCTGATTGAGATCAAGCTACCTTTATTGCAAGTTTCTTTGGAATATATTAAAGATGATGAAGAATACAAAGTTTCAAGGTTGTAAGAATTAGAAATTCTTGGTGGTAAGCATTTGGATACCCTAGAAAAATTTCAAGCCTATAAAAATAGATTGCAAAGAAGCTACAACAAGCACATTCTCCCTCAGGATTTTGAGATTGGTGATTTAGTCTTGAAATAGAACCAGAAGAACACAAATGCTAAATGCAAGAAAAAAGGTAAGTTCCAACCTAATTGGTTGTGACCATATATTATCATAACAAACTATGGATCAAGGGCATATCACCTAGATACTTTAAATGATGAAGAACTTCTAGAGCCCATAAACATTATGCACCTTAAGAGGTTTTATGCTTGGCAACTTTGAACCATTGTCTATAAGACCCTTTACTTGGGGGTAACTTGTGCTGAAGTATTTTATCCTACCATTATATCCTGGACCATCCTCTCATGGAACATATTATTTTAACCTACTCTGGACCTTTCTCTCAAGAACCATATCATTTCCATGACTCTAAATAGTGATATATTTGGACCATTGGCACTCTGACACATTGTATTTCACCCTGGACCATCCTCTCTTAAACCATATTAATTTTAGACCATTCTCTTTGAGAACCACATTCTTTTTATATTGCAAGGATGTTTTAACTCAAGCACTTTTATCCCTTGACCAATTATGATACTGGTTATAACTCATAGGCATTATGGACATAATTGATGCTAGTTCTACTAAGTGGATCAATATAGACAATATTTTACAACTTCTTTTACAAACAAGTGAACACATATATTGCAACATATGGTTTTTGCATGATGCATGGTTCTTTATATTTTATCTACTATTACGCACTATTCTATAATTTTATTATTCTTAGATAAACATTACTGCCTTATTAGGACCTTGTTCTCATTGATTTGTCAGCTTGTACCATTGCAGTCAACTTAGCTATTATTAGAATTTATACTCTTAGATGAGTATACCATTATCTTATACTTTTATATATTTTGATCCCCATGCTGTTACCATTTTTCAAGTAATCATCTCATGCTCTTGCCAATTTGCAAGTATCTTGTCCCACTGGCTCCACTTTGCAAGACAATTCTCATTTGTCCCTTCCCTTTTCTTCTACCACATTAATTGGGTTCTTTTGGTCATTGCCTTTTTATTCTATCCCACTTCTTGGGAGAAATACATTTGGATTAAATTTCATGTTATATCTAGCATCCATGGAATTATGTAGGTAGCATCCACTTGTCTTGTACATCTGGAGTCAGCTCAGCCACCCCCTTCCTCTTTTTCCCTTCCCCCATTTCTTCTGTGTTGTTTCCCTATCACTTGGAATTAAATTTATGTCCTTGTTCTTATTACATTGTTGTAGAAAGTAATGCCTCTACTACACGTGCTTGAACAATTATTTTTAAAATGTCTTAATGTTGTTTTTTATTTGTGTGTATTTATTTAATTTCTATTGGTGTTTTTTTGTGCTTTCTCATCTCTTCATTTATTTATTTTTCTTTCCTTTGGTTGTTTCCTATTGTTTCTTCTTGGTCTTTTGTTTTGCTATTTTATCTTGCTATTTTTTTTGTTTTCTAAGCACATCTTGATGGTCCACATGGATCTTGATTATTCATGTCTCGATCTCATGTTATTAAGTTGTTCTTGATTTGTTTTTTATACATTTTTATTCCCACTTAAGTCTTGCTTGTTAATATCTCAATTTTAAGTTGGGTTACATTTATGTATTATTTTTCTTTGTCTTTGCTTTTTTATTTAAATATAAATAGTTGTAACTCTAGTTTTGGTAGTTGTTATTATTATCCTTAGTTATAAGTATTCACATTTAAACTGGCTCAATATAATTGAAATGCCATGTCATCATAAGTTACTCATACATATGATGCCTAATTTCACTTTTCTATAACAAGCACTTTGTGCTTTGGTTCCAAGTCTCAACATCGATGCATCACTGATGAAAAACTCTCAAGAACACCAATGAGACTAGGTACCAATGGTTTATCATACACCTGACTCTATGAAAATATGTGCATATCTTGGCATTCATCATGAGTTTAATCAAACATTGGTCAATTTTATTCATCCCTCATTCCATTCTCTCCTACTTCTAGGTAAACTACATTGACTTGAGGTCCATTTGGACTATGTAGGCAATGCTTGGATACATGATGTATCTCAAGTTAACTCAACCATCTTCATTCTTCTTTTAATCTCTTTCGTCACTTTGTGCATCTTTGTATGCCTAGTTATTTATGGATTTTTCAACCATTACACCATCACATCTATGTTTGTGCCTGCTCATATTTAATCTATGTAATAGGTTATATACTTATGCTATTTCTTGCCAATTTACCCTATAAGGGCACAACATTTGAACTTCACAAATCTAAATCAGCCATACAGGGGCAAATTATTCTTTATTAGTGATCAAAATTTGCCATACTGGGGCAAAATTGTTTATCACAAGATCAAATTTTCTCTAAAGGAGCACATTATTATTTAATCTATCTTTGGAGACATGATTCTCTTTTTTATTCTAATTCTAAGCTCTGTATACTTTTGACCTCATTCTGAAAATATTTTAGTGTGCAACTTGTCTTGAGTTTGATCAGTTTCAAAGTGTGTAACTTTCACCCTAGTTTTGGGTGTGTTCAAAGTGTGTTGCTTCTATTTTTAGATTGTATCCTTCCCATTACCCTTATTTTTGGGGCCCATTTTACTCTAGTTATATTTTTATCATTGATGGAATCCATGTGTGAAAGTATTATCTCATCTGGACTTAATCTGTTCCATGGGTTAATCTCATATTCTCTCTCTTTTTGTGAGTCCATCCTTCTCTTTCATCCTTGTATGTCCTCTCGAGGGGGCATCATAGGTCATTTCATTCTAATTTATTATTGATAACTCTTTTATTTGAAAAGATATTACTTCGTTGAATGTCTTGTTATGACTTCTCAAATAGGGGCAAAATGTAGACATCCAATTCTTAACACCTTTGTGTTGAAATTGTCAATCTTACTCGAAATTTGTGAAAGCACATAGAATAGGCCAAAGGAACTTAAACACACTAAATGGTTTGACCTTGTCGTATACAAGTTCTGATTTAGGCTAATGTATCCCTAAATGGGAAAATGCATTTTATGTGATTATTAACTTTGATCAAATCATTTTGAGTCAAAATGATGAAAATGTATTTTGGTACTCTGGATCACTCTTTTCTTCTAATTCAAAAGCACACAACATGTGTGTTATTTTGTGTTGACAATGTCTTAAATGGGATGATGGTCTGTACACAACTAACATTACCTTATAATTCATCTCTAATCAAATTATGACCTAATGATATGACTTTTTGACAAGTTTGGTTAATTGTGTACCAAATTCTAGAGAATTGCACTAAAATTAATTAGTCTTAGTTAGGAAAATTAAACCAAATTATGAGATTAAATAAGAATTACATGGAATTTATTGAATATTTATTTATTAAAAATTGATTCTTATTAACTACATCATCAAGTAAGGTCATTTTTAGGGTGGCATCCATAAGCCATAAATGCAACAAATATCAAGATTATGACTTCCCATGCCTCTTTAATGCCCCTTCCTCCTAAACATTTATGAGGATATTTATAGATATTATTTACGTAATTAGATTAATTCATGGCCACACATCTTGATCTCAAGATGGATGGTCATGGTTGATACTAATCAATTTGGAAAATCTATAAATAGGAGGGGCAAGACTATTTTGATTAAGCTTCATTTATGTAAACTTATTATGCAAAATTATCTCCAAAACCTTCCTTTGTGTTGATTATTATGCATAATTTGAAATAAGATAACTTTATTGATAGGCATATATTTGATTTCATATCATGAGCCTAGATTATACTTGGTGTTCTTGAGATGGTGTAGGATCTTGCCTTGCACCATTGTTGAAGACTTGAGCACCAAATAAAAGGGGAAAACATGTTTTGAGCTATTTATGGATGATGGGATTCTCTTGGGAAGGTAATGTATGTTTGCTTTCTTTCATTGAGTTATTAATTATCATTTACACACCTCGTTGAATATGTTAGCCTAAATTATTACGTTCTTATGCATTTCTCATGTTTTTCATGACTAATGATTGATCTAACCAAATTTGTAATCCATCTCTACATACAGGTTGGATGTAGTTAGAGCTCAATTTGATATCCCCAATGATGTTAAGAACTCAAGATGTCAACCACATGTCAAGGTAATAGTAAGACCTTCAATCTCTGATAATGATGTTAATTGGCAAGTCTTTGATAGTGATAAATATATAGCATGCTTTCTCCAAGAAGAGGCTAAATTCTCTTCAAGAAATCAATCAAAGTTATAGTAGCAATATGGTGATCAGATTGTGCAACTAAGGTCAAACAAACTTCTTAAAGTCCTAGTGACACTTGTAACCATTTTCAATGATGATGATCAAATGAAGAAAGAGAAGATAAACATATCTACCAAATAATAAAATTATGAGAGGGTCAACACATTCAAATACAAACTTATATCACTTGGGAAGGTCTATAACAAGGAAGAGAGACTTGCATTCATTTAGTTATACAAAGAGTTTGTTAATATATTTACTTGGGAGTATAGTGATCTCAAGGGTTTTGATCCTAACCTATCTCAATACACTATAGAGGTAGATGAAAATGCTAAAACAATAAGATAAATTCAATGACCCATCAATCCAAAAATAGATCCCCCAATGAGGAAAAAATTGACTAAGTTTATAGAGTCTAGCATCATCTTGCCCATTAAACACTCATATTGGGTTGCCAATATATTCCCTATAAGGAAGAAGAATGGAGAGATAAGATTATGTGTGGATTTTAGGGACTAAAATAGAGTTTCATTGAAGGATAATTATCCTTTACCTTTCATGGAATAAATCCTTTATATTGTAATAGGTTTTGAATGTTCTCTCCTTGATGGCTACTCAGGGTATAATTAGATTTTGGTGCAAGAAGAAGACCAATATAAGACAACCTTTGTCATAAAATTAGACACATATGCATATAGGAAGATGAATTTTGGATTGTTTAATATTGGAGATAATTTCTAAATAGCCATAGACATGTCATTTCAAGGTTTTATAAATGATATAGTGTTGATTTATCTTGATGATATCACAATTTTATCCAAAGATGCAAATGATAATTTGACTCATCTTAGATAGATTTTTAAGAGATGTAGATAGTTTGGGGTCTCTATAAATCCTAAAAGTGTGTATTTATAGTCTATGAAGGTAAACTCTTGGGTCACATTATCTCCAAGAAAGGTCTCTCCATATATCCTGAAAGGGTAAGTGTTATCTTATCCTTGTCATTGCCTAAGCATAAGAAAGGGATAAAAAGTTTATTTAGAAAAAATTAACTTCATTAAGAGGTTCATACCTAATTTTTATAATATTTTCAAGACTCTAACATCCATGTTGAATAACAATCAGGGTTTTAGTTGGACTAAAGAAGGAAGAGATAGCTTTTGTGCCATCAAACTAGCCATAGCTCAAGCTCTAACACTTGAAAATATTTGATTTCAAGAAGGAATTCGCCTTGTATGCTTTGCTAAATTATGAAGTCATCTCATACATGTTGATGTAATCAAATGAGGAAGGTATTGAATAGACCATTGCTTTTTTCAGCCAAGGGTTAGAACACTATGAGGGAAGATACACTTTTTTAGAGAAGCAAGTGCTTGCTATCATAATAAGCCTTAAAACATTTAGACATATGATTTTTAACAAAAAATTTCATTTGATGGTGTCTCATATAATCATAAAATACTTCCTTTTGAGTAGGGAATCGAATGAGAAAAGAGATGGTTGGATCACCAAAATCATGGAATATGCCATGGATATCAAGGTTACAAAGTTAGTGAGAGGTAAGGGACTATGTGAGCACTTAGAATTAGACTTGAAAGAGAAAATTAATGATTTTATAACAATCTAAGATAATAATAAAATAGTTGTACCTTCTTCCACCATGATTTGGACACAATACATGATTAAGTTTTTTCCAAACAGGTGAGTGTCCACTGTAGAGAGGATTCCAAAGAGAGTTAGTCAAGCATTAGTCAATAAATCATGAAAAATGCATCAAATACATACCAAAACTTAGCCCATATATTCATTTAGGAATTACAAAAGATAAAAAAAATAATTAAAAGAAATAAATACCGATTACCTTCCCAAGTGGATTCACCATACAAGTGCAGTTCAAAAGCATGTTCTCCCTCGATCAAGAGTTCCTGTCTTTGTCAATAATGGTGGTAACTCCTCCAATGTCTCAATAATTATTTCCTTAACCTAGGCTCAAAGTAGATGAAATATCTAATATAGCCTATCAAATTAATCTTGCTAATAAAATACAATGATCAACACAAAGGGTTGTGGAGATAATTCAATATTATAATATTGTACAAATCAAGCTTAAAAATGATGTTCATGGCTCTTCTATTTATAGATTTTCAAAATGGTTCAGGATCAACCATGACCATCCATATCAAGATTGAGATGTGTGTCCATGGATTGATCTAATATTTAGAATTAAATCCATAAATATCCTCGTAATGATTTAGGATAAAGAGGCATTAAAGAGGCATGGGAGACCCATAATCTTGATATTTTATGCATTTATTTCTTAATAGATGCCACCCCATATGATGATGTCACCAAGTGATGAAAATATCAATAATCAATTTCTGATAATGAGATATTCAATAAGTTTCATGTAATTTTTACTTAAGCTCTTAATTTGGATTAATTAGCTTAAACAAGGTTAATCAAGTTTAGTGTAATTCTTTGGAAATTGGTGCCCAATTAATCAAAATGGTCAGAAACACATATTAATGGGTCATAATTTGATTGGAGAAGAATTGGAGGGTGATGTTAGATGTATACAAACCATGTTCCCATTTAGGATGTTTTTGACACAAAATAGCAAAGGTATGTGATGTGTACTGACAAATTATAAGAAAAGAGTGATCTAGAGCACAAAAAGGCAAAAACATCATTTTGACTCAAAATGAATTGATAAAAGTTAGGTATCCCATAAAATGAATTACCTAATTTAGGGATACATTAGCCTAAATTAGCACTTGTAAATGACAAGCTCGAACCATTTAGCACATTTTATGGATTTTAGCCAAAAATGTGCATTTGAGTTTAATTTGAGTAAAATTGACAATTTCAACACAAATGGTGTTAGGAATTGGATGTCTACATTTTCCCCCTATTTGATAAGGCATAGTGAGACATTCAGGTGAAGAAACATATTTTAAAAGAAAAGAGATGTCAAGAAGAAATTGGAAATGACCCATGATGCCCCCTCAAGAGGACATACTAGGATGGAAGAGAAGGATGGACTCTCAAAAAGAGAGAGAAAGTGAGAGATTAACCCATGGAATAGATCACATTAAAATGAGATAATAATTGCACACATGGTCACCATTAATGATCAAAATGTAACTAGAGGTATAATAGGCCCCAAAACAGGGAAAATAGGAAAGATACAATCCATAAATGTAAGAGACACACTTTAAATGTACCCAATTTGAGAGTACAAGCTGTGCACTTACAACATTGATTAATCCTAAGATAAGTTACACACTAAAACATTTCCATCATGGGAAAAAGTGTGGAGAGCTTGGAATTAAAAGAAAAAAGAATGTGGTCTCTAAAGAGAAGATAATAAGAAGTGCTCCAGTAGAGCAAATTTGATCATGATAAAAAAGTTTTTCCCTAGTAGGGCAAATTTTGATCATTGATGAACAATAAATAATGGTTTTCCCTTGTAGATCTGATTTGATGTTGTTCAGATGTTGTGCCTTAGCGTGGGAAATTAGCAAGTAAAATATCTCAAGGATATAAGCCAAAAGATAGGTTAAAGTGAGTGAGTGTAAATGTACATGTGATGGTGGAATGGCTTAGAAAGCCACATAAAACCCAACATATGAGAATGCACAAAGTGATGAAAGAGATGAAAATAAGAATGAAAGATAATTGAGATGACTCCAAATGTGCTAGACAAGTGGACGCTACCTACATAGTTCCATGGACTCATGTTCCAACTTGAACTTCAGGCCAATGTAGTTCACCCAAGAAGTGGGATATAATGAAATGAGTGATGAAGAAAATTGACCAAAGTTTGATTAGACTTGTGATGTATGTGAAGAGATGCACATCTAAGCATAGAGTCAAAGTGCTAAAATGCATAGTACCTAGATGCCTATTTTCATATCATGAGCCTAGATTATACAAAGTGTTCTTGAGAATCATTCATCAGAGTTGTGTTGATGTTAAGACTTGTAATTTGAGCACAAAAGTGATTTATATAGCAAAATAAATTAGGCATCATAAGTATGAATGACTTAGAATGACATAATATTCCAATTTCATGGAGCTAGTTCAAATGTGAATACCTATAACTAAGGATAATGGTAAAATAATGACCAAAACTAGAGTTACAACTATTTACATTTAAACAAGAAAGCAAAGATAAAGAAAAAGATAAACATAAATGAACCTAACTAAAAATCAAGATATGAAAAATCAAGACTTAAGAAGGAACAAAAATGTTTAAAAATAAGATAAAATCAACTTAACAACATGAGATTAGGATATGAATAATCAAGATCTATTTGGACCATCAAGATATTCTTGAACACAAAAAAAGAAAAGAGGAAAAAGAAAGAAAGACACCAACAAAAATAAAATAATTAAAATGGTTCAAGAATAACTTAATAACATAGGATCAAGATATAAAGAATCAAGATCCATGCGAATTTATCAAGATGTTCATGAACACAATAGGAATAAGCAAAAACATACAAGGAAACACAAGACCATAAAAGACAAGAAGTAGAAAACATGATAAAAGGAGAAGAAATTAATGAAGAGTTGTGAAAGCACAACAAAACATCAATAAAACACAATAAAACACCAAAAAAACTCAAATAAACACATATAAATATGAGTAAGGTGTAAATACTAGGGTGGTCTAAAAATAATTGTTTATGCACGTGTAGTAGAGGCATTACTTTCCACCACAATATAACAAAGAATAGTGACATAAAAGTTATTCTTTAATTAAAGAGGAACATTGATAGAACAAATGGGGGAAGAGAAGAAAAAGGAAGGGGTTGGCTGAGATGACTCCAGATGTACAAGACAAGTGGACATTTCCTACATAGTTCCATGGATGCATGTTCCAACATGAACTTTAGGCCAAATGTACTTCTCCTGAGAAATAGGATAGAAGAAAAATTATGATCAGACCAACATGATTGATGTTATAGAATAAATGGAAGATATGATAAATAAATGATAATGGTATTGAAAACAACAAGTTGATGGGATGATAAAAAATGATCTTACAAAATGACAAGTGCATAGGATGAGATGAACTACTCAATAGAAGATCAGTAGGATAAAATAATTCCAAGATGACAAGTCAATGGATCAATTTATGCTTAAAAAATGGCAAGAGTGTAGTGTGATGGGATGAGAATTTACAAATGTATAAAAGAGTGGCACAATGTTTTTATTCTTTTTTGGATTGTGTTATAATGTTTTGGTATTTTAAAAGTATTTCCCATGTTTTTGGTGTGTTTGTGATAAAATATGCACAAGGTAGGACTATCTAGTCAAGGAGATGCTCATATGAGAGTAGAAGTTCCAATAAAATAGATAAGCCATTTGTAACAACCTATGCTTACAAATCAATGAGAATGAGGATCCTGATAAGACAATAAATGCCTACAAAGAGTAACAAATGTAATATAGAATAATGTGCAACATGAAGTAACTCCAAAGAATTATTTGTGTTCTTTTATCTATAGTAGTGTGGCAAAGGTTCTGAACTGAGAAGGTGTTAGAGTTCATTTATCTATAGAAGAAACTACAAAATATTATCTTGGATGAACTTCTTTGTAGAACTAGCATTGAAGATGTTCAGAATGTTCATGAGACATAATCAGGATCATAATTGGTCATGGGATAAAAAGTGTTCAAGCTTACAACATGCCCAAGATATAACAAAGAATGTGGTTCTCAAGGAAAATGGTCCAAAGGATATGGTTCTCAAAGAAAATGTTCCAAGATAGGATAAAATGTGTTCAGAGTGCCAATGATTCAAAGCCTTCACTGTCTGGAGTCATGAAGAGTGGGCTAAGGTAATATAAAATGTGTTCAAGGTAGGATAAAACGGTGGGATAAAATTACTTTAGCACAAGTTGCCCCCAAGTCTGGGGTCTTGTAGATAATGATTCGAAGCTATTCATACAGAGAACCTCTTAAGGTGTATGATGTTCATGGGTTCTAGAAGTTCTTCATCATTAGGTTTAGCCAGTCGATATACCCCTAATCTATAGTTTTTTGTGACAACATATGGTCCCAACCAATTAGGCTGAAACTTACCTTTCTTTTTACGTTCAACATTCATTTTCCTTTGGTTATCTTTCAAGACCAAATCACCAATCTCAAACTCTTGAGGGAGATTGCGCTTATTGTAGTGTCTCCATAATTTGTTTTTATAGGATTACAGGTTTTCTAGGGTAGCCAAATGCTTACCATCATGAAGTTCTAGTTCTTAAAGCTGTGAGACTCTATAGTCTTCATCATATTCAATGTGCTCTAGTGATATTCATAATGATGGTATCTTGATCTTGACCAGGATAATAACTTCAATTCCAAAAATAAAGGAGCATGGAGTGGCCCCAGTTGGGGTTTGATGATTTATTTTATAAGCCCAAAGGGTAGGAAAGAGTTGTAAGTGCTAATTACAGCTAGCATCATTGATAATCATCTTTAATATGGATACAATGGTTTTGTTTGATGCCTCAACTTATCCATTGCCTTGCAGGTTATATGGAGTTAATTTCTTATGCTTGATATTGAATTTCACACAAAGAGATTTCACATCTTGGTTCACAAAGGATCCACCATTATTGGATATAATATAGGTTGGGATGATATATCGATAAATGATATGATAATGGATGAATTTGGATATCTACTTCTTGGTAACATAAGTAAGAGGAATGGCCTCAATCTACTTGGTAAAGTACTCAGTTGCAGTTAAAATGTGCTTATGGCCATCTAAATATGTTGGGTTAATTTTCTTGATGAGATCAAGACCCCAGGTTGAGAATGGCCATGGTGTTGTGATCAACTGCAATGGTAAATAAGGTGCATGTATTAGGTTACCATGTTGCTAACAAGGAACACACTTCTTCACATAGTTGTAAGCATTGGTCTCTATTTTGGGTCAATAATATCTTATTATGAGGAGCTTCTTTGCTATTACTATACTATTGCTGTGGGCCCCACACATTCCTTCATGAACCTCCTTGAGTGTCATCTTAGATTATCTCAAAGATAAATAATGAAGAAACATTCCATCACAGCCTTTATGATAAATCATGTTTCTAAGGAGAGTATAATGTGTTAAGCGGTGAAGGAATAATTTTTGTTGGTTGTTAGAAAGGTTGGAAAGGAAGACATGACTATGGAAATAGTTATAAAACTCTTGGTACCATGGCAGTTCAGGTTGGGGATTAGGACCAGTAATGGTACATACCCTTTCTAAATGTGTTGTAATATGTGCAGGCTGAAGAAGATTTTCAATCAAGAACTAATACTCTTTAGCACTACCATCCCTTTGAATCATGGAACCAATTGTCACCATTGCATTAATGGATCTATTATTTACTCTCAGAACTTGTTCAAACTATAGAGATTTAAAATATTTTTTAAGGTTATCAACAATTTACTTGTAAGGTACAAGCTTGTCATATTTTGTTTGATATTGATCAGTGGTCTGATTGATGATTAACTATGAATCTCCATAGACCTTCAAGCTTTGAATATCCCACTACATAGTAAGGTGGAGCCCTATAATCAATGTCTCATACTCATCCATATTATTTGTACAATGAAATTATATATAAAATTCTTTGGGAATAAAATACCCCTATGGTATAATCAACAATACACTGGATCTAGATTCGTGGAATGTGAAAGAACCATAAAAATAGAGCATCCACTATTTAGGTTCCTATGATTCTCATTCTATCATCATGATAGAATCATCTGGAAAGTCAAACTTGAGTGGTTGAGTATCCTCAGTCAGAGATTTTTCAAGTTGGTCCATAATTACTTACCCTTTTATTGCCTTTTGATTCTAGTACTCAATGTCAAACTCACTTAGGAGCATAACCCATTTGGCCATACATCCTTGAAGAGCTGCTTTAGATAAGAGGAAATTGAGAGGGTCTACTTCGGCAATGACAATAATTTTATTGTTTAACATATAATATCACAATTTCTAAGTAGCGAACACCATAGATAAACATGCCTTCTCAATAGGTGTATAATTATGTTCATAAGCCACCAATGTGTGGATTAAATAATAAACAATGTGTTCCTTACCATGATCATCATGTTGGGTTAAAAGTGACCCTAATGCATGTTATATAGCTGATATATATAGAATCAATGGCTTTCCCTATGTTGGTGGTCTTAAAATTGGTGGATTGGCTAAGTATGTCTTAATCTTTTCAAATGCTATCTGACAATCTTCATCCCATTGAAATGTTACCCCTTTCTTCAAAAGATGGGTAAATGGATGGCACTTATCTACCAATTGAGAAATGAACCTACGTATAGATTGGATCTTTCCTTGTAGGATTCACAAATATTTAAGATTATTTGGTGGAGGCATTTACATAATAGCCTTGACCTTGGAAAGGCTGAATTCAATCCCTCTTTGTGATATAATGAAACTTAGCAATTTCCCTGATGTGACTCCAAAGACACATTACTTAGGATTCAAGTAGACTTTATATTCATGAATCGTCTCAAAGATTCTTCATAGAACATCAAGATGTCTAAATCTTATTCATGATTTTGCTAGTATATCATCAACATAGTAATCTACAATGTCATGCATCATGTCATGGAAAATGATAGTCATTGCGCGTTGATATGTGGCTCTATCATTTTTCAAGCCAAATGGCATAATTTGGTAACAAAATTTTCCCCACAAAGTGGTGAATGCAGTCTTGTGTTGATCTTCTTGGGCTATATTGATCTGATTATATTTATAAAATCCATCCATTAAGGATAACATCTCATACCCAGTAGCTGAGTTGACAATCATGTTGATGTTGGGTAGAGGAAAATCATCTTTGGGGCATGCTTTATTGATATATTATAAAATAATATAAAGATGTATACACATGGTCTTTTTATTCACTGGGACTATGTTTGAGATCCACTCAGAGTAATCTAGTGGCCTAATAAGCCTATTCCTAACACCTTTTCTAGTTCAACTTTAACCAATAAGACGATGCATAGATGTATCTTCCTCAATTTCTACTTGAGTGATTTAGCATCGAGATGGACAATAAGGTGATGCACAACTAATTCAGGGTCTAAGCTTGGCATGTCAGAGTATGCCCATGTAAAGATGTCAATATAATCCCTTAGGAGGGATATAATTTGTTAACATTCTACTTCAGTAAGGGAAGCTCCAAGATAAATAATTTTGGGATCCTCATAGGTTCCCAAGTTCACTTCTATAGTGTTCTCCATAAGAAGTGTAGATTCATATTCTAGAATTATAGGTAAGGCATGATCATGATCATCTTATTCTACCACATCTTCTTGTTGTTCCTCCTAAAGTTTTGGATAGTATGATGAATCAAAACCAGCCATCTCAGGTAAAGGCCAAGTAGTAAAAACCTTTAGAAACTCAAGAGTAAGATGCTCAAACATTTGATATTGTTTTGAAGAGATGCTTTTACTAGATAGGGAACTTAGGATAGATAGACCTTCTGTGCCCTGAGGGGATGAGCAAAATTTCCCACCTAGGAGTGCCTAAAATAGGTTTTCACTCAAAGGCTTGTCTTTTTCTTTACTTTTTCCCTGATTGATGAGTGCCTCAAAGAGGTTTTCACCTAAACATCTCGATGTTTGTTCTTTATTATGACCAAGAAATTTTCCCTACTCTCCAAAGTAGGCAAAAAGATCTAATGAAAAATCAAAGTCCTGTTTGTGATCATCAATGGCCAATCCATCTTGTAGGCCCATGTATTCTAAAATTCATTCTTCATTTTGAAACTCATCAAGGCATATGATCAAATTTTTTTGGTCTTAATCTATGAGTTTAGATGGTAAAGTCATAGGGAATAATAAGGGTTTGCTTTAGGATGGGAAGCTCCAAGGGTAAAGATATAATGTCCTATTTTAGGAAGGGAAACACCACTAGGATGGGTTCTTGATTTAGGATGCGAAGCTCCAATAGGTCTTATGGTTAATATGGCATTTGAATCAAATAAATTTGAGTCAACAAGCTCATAAAAAAAGCTATAATGAGATGCTATGCCACTACTAGGAGTCTCATCAATAGTCACTTTGAAAGATTCACTATCAAAAGTCATGAGGTCACCCTTTTGGTGGGTTAAATTTGAGAACATGATTCCAATTGATAACTCTAGTTGATAAGGGTTCTAAGATTCCTTGTGCTCATGGGCCAAGGCCTTTCCCTGTATAGTCAAGATGATCAATTATCTAACTAGGGATATGATACTTTGGATTCTAAAAGCAATTAACAAGGCCTTTAGAATATAATCAATCTCCCTTGATAAAAGCCTCTTGATATTTCTTTGGTGTGATTAAAGGTACAAAAACCATAGGTGGTTTTTGTTGTTTCTTCTTTGGCTACCAAATTTGGTTGGGTCCATTAGGAGTCTTAGAAGGTTTAGGCTTACCAAATGATTTAGGGAATTTAAGAAACTTTACAGGATGTCCTTTAGATGGTACATGGAAATACCCACATCTTTAATAACAATTTGCTTTTCAAGAGCTATAGGAAATGGATCAATTGAAGTGGAAGCTAGATCACTGGGGTTGATAAAATTAGATGGAGATGGATGGGAAAAAATGGTTTTGTTCTTATTCACAATGAATTCAGAACCTAGGAAATAGTTATAATTATAAAACTTAGCTTTAAGATGTTTACAATATTGATATGGCTATTGATCAATGAGAATAGTAACCTTGATCCCATTATGGGGAAACTTAAGGCACTGGTGAAGAGTGGATGGAATTACCTATACTTCATGGATCTAGGGACAACCAAGAAGTATGTTACAAGGAGGTTCAATATACATAATATGGAATAATGTGTGAAGAGAAATAGACCCAACCATGACTGACAACCAAATTATACTAGAAGACTCCCTCTTGGTGTTGTCGTAAGCCTTGATTGTAATAGTTTTTGGTTGAATGTATTTATCCATATAGCCCAATCATCATACCAATTTAAGAGATATGATATTCAACCCTGAACCATTATCTATAAGAACTCACTTGATCTTATGATCTACAATTATTATCTCAATATATAGTGGGTTATTGTGGTTTGGGCCAAGAGTGGACATGCCTTTTTGGTCAAATGTGATTTGCCTAAATGAAGACAAATGTCCAACTAGGTTATGGAACTGATAAGGGTTTATATCATTAGGCACAATAGATTATTTCAAAAGGTTATTTAGAATAGTTCTATGGACATCATATGTCAACAATATTTCTAATATGGAAATATGTGCAGGGGTTTTATTCAATTGGTCTGCTAGACTATAAGATTTTTTTTATTGTGGATTGAGTTAGTTTAGTCTTTGTTGGCACAATATTCATCTTTGGGATCATTGTCATAATGTTCTCATTGGGATTCATGGAAGAAGTGGGTGAAGGGCCCTAGATGGTGACTCATGGGTGTCTAGTTGTGACTGCACAACTTAGAGGTGGCATGGAGTCATTATAATTAGGAGAGGGGTGTTGCTATTTAGAACTAGTAACCCATGCAAATGGAGTCGCAACATGATTATGTGAACTTGACATGGTATTAATATGGGAAAGGGTGTTGATCCTATAATGATGGGTCTCATGCTATGAGGAACATGAGATTATACATGTGGTTTCATAGTAAAAGTGGTAATGTCGTTAATAGAAATGTGCTCCAAAATATTGTTATAGTTGTATGACATGTTATAAGCCACATTATTAGTATGGGCATTATGATCTTGATTATGCTCATTATGATTCTAACCCTGATGTTAATTCTAATTCTACCTCTATCCTTGATTCTAACTTTGGTTTTGATTATTTCTTGGTAGTGGTGTATTATGTCAAGGAAAGGGCTCTTTGTAGATTCCCATATCCTATTTTGTGTCTTGATTAGCAGCCATCTTAATCTCTAGTTCACCACTTTCAATAAAGTCTTCAATAATGTGTCATAATTAGATGCAATGATATGCACTATGACCAACAACATGATAGAAGTTTCACCATTTATTCTCTTTCTATCAATTTGGTTTTGGTTGATCTTGAGGAAATGGCCTTGATACTGGTGATACAATCAGATTAGCAACAATGAGCTTTTGTATCACTATTTCAACTGGTTCTCTTAAATTGCTAAAGACTCTAAAATTATTATGAAATGTCCTTCATGGAGGCTATCTTTGCAAAGTAGGTGGTGGATTTGGGGGGAGGCAAAGCCTACACCATTTGTATGTGCCTTACTTTAGTCACCCCATTTCCAACCATATTCTTATTTTTATTAAGTCCCTTAGGCTTATCCTGTGTAACCATTTGAGTTGGTGATTGAGTATGATTAGATGCTTGACCCTATGTAAAATTCTTAACAAGGCCTTTAGCAATAAGAGCCTTCTCAATTTGCACTACTTTGTCAATAATTTCTTCAAATGAGTTAGTACAAGCTAACCGTAGATTATGCACAACTTTAAGATGTAATTTTTTTGTAAATATATCGACCAAATATTTTTTTGACAAGTTATGTTGAAAGAAACCAAGCAATGCTCTCCACCTTTGCAGATATGTGGCAAAACTTTCACCATCACACTATTTAATTTTGCACAAGTCAACAACATTCAATTCATGTTCTATGTTAAATGAGAAATGGTTAACAATTTTTTTGATAAGTCATTCCAATCCACAACCGATCCCTTGGGTAGTTTAAGTAGCCAATAAAGAGCCTATCCTAATAAAATTTATGGAAATAGTCATAATAAGTACTCGCTACTATAAACAACCTCTTGGCATAAGACAAAAAATGGCTGTATGTGCTCACATAGATCTCCCTTCCCTTTATACTTGTCAAATTTGGGTGCCTCAAAATGAGGTGGAAAGGGGTTTTGGAGAATAGATAAATCAAATATATATGGACATATCTCATCAAATTTGTATTTTTTAACTCTATTATCCATCTCCAATCTTTGAACAATTTCCTTCATAGTATTCCACTCTTGTATGTTTGGTACATTTGTGGATTGGATAAGATGTTATTAGGGTGGCATGTACCCCTAGTTTTATTGCTTTTAGGGTGGAATTTGACCCAAATTTTGTTGTTGTTGGGATGGAATGTGCCCCTAATTTTGTTATGATTGGGGTGGAATGTGCCCTTGATTTTGTGTGGATCTATAAGGAATGTATACCTTTCAATCTGTTCCTTGGTTTTGATTTCACTCCTTGATTTGAGAAAATAAGTCATTGATTCTTAGATTGTAAAACATTCCTTGAATTTAGTTGTTTAGTACCTTGTTAATTTTGGGAAGTTTTATGTTTATTTACCAATTTTTGTGTTGGTTGGAAAGAACTAGCCAAATTGTCTTGAGGGATTTCCTGAATTTGAACTGAATGTTTGGGTTTTTGATTTTTTAAAGTAATAAGAGGTTCTTGATGATTGAATAATGTATGCTTTGTGTCAAATGGAATATTTTGTAAGATCTCTTGTGACTTTAACTATTTATTCAGATTACCTTAATCCACTATGGTTATGTTTTCATCAAATGTTTGTTGCATACTTTTGACCACATTTCCCTATTATTTCAAAGCATCAATGTGAATTGAAGTGGTAGATAATGAGTCAATTAAGTTTGTGATAAGTTGATCCACATATCATTGACTTATTATCTTGATCTTAGCTAGAAGATCTAGATTTGTGGGTTTTGACTTTGTTTGTATTTATTTTCCTTTGTAAGAAGTAGAAGGCATGTCTATTTGTGCAAAATCTTGCTCTTAACATCATTATTTTCCTTCTCTAACTAAGGTATGCAATTGTTCTATAGGAAAGCCTAAAGGTAGTCTAGCACTTGATTTTACCAACCTAAGAAGTGCTTCATCTTGATCTTTTTGGGGTTGATATTCATTATAATCATCTTTGAATCCTACTATTGCAAGTATGTCATAAAAAACAATGGGGTTATCTTGACCATCATAAAATTGCTGATCCTCATAGCTAAGGCCATAAGAGGCCCCACTATGAGTGAACCTTTGAGTCATGTTTAAAAAGAGTTGTTCTCTATATTTGACTAGATTTGGATCAATGTTTTGTAAATGTTCAAACAAGATATGTTTTGGTTCTCTTCAAACAAATAACTAAGGTGCCAAAGAGATTATAAAGGAGGGTGGCTTGGACCCACACATAATTATAAGATTTGGTTCACAAATTCACTCAAATTTTGGTAAAGTTAAAATCATATAGATTGAAACAGGGTAAGGTAACTCAAAGATTCAAGGTGAAAACTAGTACACCAAAGCCTATATCTTTGTGATACGCTTATACTGTAAAATATATTTTTAAATTTGAGGAGTTGATCCTAGAAAATTAAAGGAAATCCCTTTGGATTATGAAGAAGAAATATGAACTAAGTAACTAAATATGTAAAAAAATACATGAATCACTAAGTATAAAACTAGGACCAAATGGGTAGCACAACATCACCACATGGTTCTAGTAGGATAAAATATGTTCTAGGACTCAAAGCATGAGCGATACACAAGATGACTTGAGTTCACCAAGATGATAATGCGATTTTGAGTCTAATAAACAACCTTCAATCCAAATGGAAAATTGAACCCAAGTTAGAACAAGTTTAGTGTGAAAATGGCAAACCCAATTTTAACACAACCTTAGAACTTATAACGGTTCAATTTCAAATGTGAATTATAAATGAAGGACTTTAAAAAAATTAGATAAAAGGTCTAGACTCAATTGGGCAACAAGATTGATTTAAAGTAGATGACATGACACAAAGTTTTTGATAACAGTTTTGAATAAGGAAAAGATAAATTTTTAAATTGGATAGCGTAACACCTCCCTTGTTCAATAAATTTGAGGACAATGTGATTTAGTTGAGATTGTTGAGTTTAACAAGTAGTTTTAGACACAAATCAAGACCAAGTAAGCTAATGACAAAGATAAAAACAATCATCTTAAGTCTAAACTAATAAGGTTACATAATATTATTGGAGTTCATCTATATACATCATCTGAGAGGATTTTTAAGTGTTCATCCAAAAGTAAATGCATATTATATAGTAGCGTTTTTACACCCCTCCTTCTCTCAAATGAAAATATAGTGCCCTGGACCTTGAGGTGCACCTTGCACCAACAATACTTCCACGGCAAGTGGGAATTTATCTAAAAACTACAAGTTTTCAAATGTTTTTAGATGGATAAATTGCACAATAAATTTCAAGCCAAAAGATGGAAAAGAAGCACACTTTAATGGGATGTCTATGACACTTCACTTATTATAAAAAGGTCTTTCCCTTTTTGCAACCATTACATCTATCACTTGCTTAGTGTAGTGTGATGTCCAATGTGCAGATATGTCCCAGTGATTAACCCTAACACTAAAAGGTGGTTTAACCACTCAAAAATTTGATTCTAGTGGAGGTGATGAAGTTGATGCCAGGAGATGAAATCCTAGGTCAAAGCTTCCCTATAAAACTTATGGGAGGTAATGAAGTCCCCCTTTTAAGCCAAGTTTGCATAAAATAAATGACATAAGATAGAAAGACATGGTCACCTCAAGATCACCCAATACTATTGTAAGTTTTTGGGGAGCACTTTAAATTACATTATTTCTATACCTTAGACTAGGCATGTTTGCAATAAAGATGGTGTTTTTGATTCCAAATGTTTCCTAAAGGGGATGGATGGAAGAGCATACACATATAAACTTTTTTTTTACCAATCAACTAATTAATCATCTATTGCATACAAACTTGACAAATGAGTCCAATTTTAAGCACTCAAACAAAGATTTGGTGATGGCTTTTTTGGCCCTTGGCCTTAAATTGTGAACTTTGAATGAAAATCACAAAACTTGATCAAGAAAAACACCCTAAAAAGTTTTCATAATCACCAAAAGAAAGATTTTTAGTTCATTTTAAAGATATAAAATATGTCTAAAAATCATGTTTTAATAAATCTTTAGCTTGGTCCTACAAAGAAAAAGTCAGTATGTCCTTTATCTTTGAAGCTAATTTATCAAAAAAACAAGCCACCTTGAAGGGTAAAAATATGTTGACCCAAAAGCAAAACCTCAAGAAAGCAAATGCATTAGATTAGAAAAGTTTAAAAAGATTTTCAAAATTTTGTGAAAAATTTATGCAACTTGAAGCTAAACTAATATCAGATTATGAAAATTTAGGAGAAAACACATGGTTTAAAAAAAATCATCAAAAATTGAATCCGTATGACCCCAAACCAAGCATTTGAAAATGGCCTATTAGCTCTTGGGTCTATGTTTTTAAGAAAAACATAGTGATCGGTGATGGTTATACTTGACTAGTGATGGTTTCACTTGATCGTTAATGATTGAAAATAACCATCGATGGTTTACTCAATTATCAATGATTACTTGTGTAAACCCATGAAGATAAAAATCCAGCCAAACTGAATTAGAAAATCACTTAGAAAAAGTTTTAAGCATCCAAATTGAAATTTTAAATTTTCCTCATGCTCTCCTTCATATGTGGGATGCATCTTGTCCCACCGGGCGTGCTAAAATGTAGAGAGGATTATAAAGAGAGTTAGTCAAGCATTAGTCAAGAAATCATGAAAAATGTATTAAAGACAACAAAACTTAGCCTATCTATCCATGTGGGAATTACAAAATATAGGAAAAAATAATTGCAAGAAATCAATACCGATTACCTTCCCAAGTGGATTCACCATACAAGTGTGATTCAAAATCATGTTCTCCCTTGATCAAGATTTCTTATCTTTGTCAACAATGGTGGTAACTCCTCCAATGTCTCATGAAATTTTTGCATCACCTAGGCTCAAAGTAGATGAAATATATAATCTAGCCTATCAAATGAAGCTTGCTAATGAAACACAATGATAAATGCAAAGGGTTGTAAAGACAATTCAACATTATAACATTGCACAAATCAAGCTTAAAAATGATGTTCATGGCTCTTCTATTTATTGATTTTAAAAATGGTTCAGGATCAACCATGATCATCCATCTCAAGATTGAGACGTGTGGCCATGGATTAATCTAATATTTGGAATTAAATCCTGAATATCCTCATAATAATTTAGGATAAAGAGGCATTAAAGAGACATAGGAGACCCATAATCCTGATATTTTATGCATTTATGGCTTAATGGATGCCATCTCATATAATGATGTCACTAGGTGATGTAGATATCAAAAATCAATTTCAAATAATGAAATATTCAATAAGTTCCATGGAATTCTTACTTAAGCTCTTAATTTAGATTAATTAGCTTAAACAAGGTTAATCAAGTTTAGTGCAATTCTCTAGAAATTGGTGCACAATTAATCAAAATGGTCAGAAAGTCATATTACTGGGTCATAATTTGACTAGAGAATAATTAGAAGGAAATGTTAGATGTATATGGACCGCGTTCCCATTTAGGATTTTGTAGACAAAAAATAACAAAAGTATGTGATGTGTACTGATGAATTAGAAGAAAAGAGTGATCTAGAGCACAAAAAGGCAAAATCATCATTTTGACTCGAAATGAATTGATCAAAGTTAAGTAACCCATAAAATGCATTAACCCATTTAGGGATTAATTATTTTAAATTTACACTTGTAAATGAAAATCTCAAACCATTTAACACATTTTATGGATTTTAGCCTAAAATGTGCATTTGAGTAAAATTGACAATTTCAACATAAACGGTGTTAGGAATTGGATGTCTACAAGGATAAATGAAGACATTTCCAATTATAATTATTCTCATATGTTATTATATATGGAATAATCTTTAGGAAGGACCTTAATGGAGTTCTCATAAGGTGTGTAGAAGATAATCGTGTTGAGAGAGTATTGGCAAAATTCTATGATGGATCATCAGATGGTAACTTTGAACCAAGAATTACAACAAAAAAAGTAATGAGAGATAATTATTATTGGCCTATATTGTTCAAATACTCATATGCATGGGTGATAAAGTGTCAAAAGTGTGCTTTCCTCATAGGAAAATAGAGGCTTGTAGCTGTCCCTCTCCATCCCATTCAAGAAGACCAACCTTTTATGTAGTGAGGTTTGGATTTCATAGGTATGATCAATCCTCCTTCAAGTGTTGGTCATAAGTGGGTGTTGACTGAAACTGAATACTTTAATAGATGGACAAAATCTATATCTCTCAAGGAAGCTAATGAAGCTAATGTGCTAGATTCTATAAAAGCATAGTTACTAGATTTGGGGTACCTTATTCACTTATCTTAGATAATGCAATGGATTTCCTTGGTACTATGATAAGTGAGTGGTTTGTGAAGCATGGAATCCACCTAAGTAAATAATGAAAATACTATCCTCAAGGGAATGTACTAGTAGAGTCCACAAATAAGAATTTAATCAGAGTTATCAAGAGGACCATGGAGGAAAATCAAAGAACATGACATACAAAATTAAAGTAAACCTTATGAACTAATATGATCACTCCTAAAAGATTCATTGGAAATTACCCCTACATGTTTGTCTATGGAAAATAATAAAATATATTCATCTCCCTTGAGTTACCAACTCTAGATATTACACATCATCTTGAGATGGTGGAGAATTCTACCATGGAGATTAGACTAGCTAAGTTGATGGAATTAGAAGAAAAAAGAGATCATGCCATGCATACTATGGAGTCTCATTAAGCTTAAACCAAGAGGTATTTTGACAAGATAGTTATTATAACAGAATTAAAAGAAGGTGACCTTGTAATAAAATGGGATGAAGATAGGGCCAATCCTGGAAGACATACAAAATTTGATACCCTATGGAGTGGATCCTATGTCATCACTCATTGCAAGCAATATAACATTTTTTAGCTCTCAAAGCTGAATGGAGAAGAGTTACTTATCCTAGTCAATGAGAAAGACCTTAAGAATTACTATTAAGGTCATAATTTCCTCTTGTACATATTATATTAGTCTTTGCTTTCTCCAAGTGCTTCTAGCACATGATTTTTTAGTATAACAAGTAATTTTTGTACCTATGTGTGTCTTGCTTGGTTATGTGTGTCTTGAAGGTATTTTTAATTCTATAGTTTTTTAAAAAAGTTAATGTCATGTTAAAGTTCAATTTTAGTCTCATAGAGAAGCAATTTTCATTGATTTTATGCCCAATGGGCTATTTAAGGCTACTATTCTAAATGTTTACCATGCAAACTATCCCAGGAGGTCACCAAAAATGTTAGCTAATCATCCAACCTTCACCAAGGTCTATTTAGACCTAAGTACCTAAGCTATATAACATTGTAAATGGTATTTTTGAGAGTCAAGTATTGGTGTCATGGTATTTTATGAAGTCTTTTAAAAGTATTTTAACAAAGTTTAAGGTAATTTTGGAAAGTCTAAGGTTAGTTTGTAAAAGTTAAGATATGTTTGTTTTAAGTTGAAAACATTAATGGATGATCTATCAGGATAAAAACATAATCCATAGTGAATAATTAGATTTATAAGTAAATTTAATGTGTCAACAACATTGTCCTTTTGATCACTTTGGATATTTTAAGGTATTTTTGGAGAAATTAAGGTTTCACTTGTTTTGTTATATTACTTGTAATGTTGTAATGTAACCCCCTTGAGGAATATCAAATATGAAGAGTAAAATACCATGCATAGAGGTAAAATAGGTAAATTTTGGTCATGTGACACTTGATTAAGGTCATATTATATTTCATTATGCTTGTATACTTAGTCAAGGTGTAAAAATACTTCTTTTCCAACATACACTCACTTTGGAAAAACTATTTTGTTCATTTCTCTAACATCCAAACTAGTATGATGTAATAAATGGTAGGAAAATAAGATAAAGAGATGATTAATATGTTACACCATCACTATAAAATCTAAGAGGAAATCCATTGGCATATGGTATGTAAATATAATAGGGAATTTTGGTAGAATGAACAAGTTTTCTTGATGAAGACAAGTCTAAAAGTGAGTATACGATTTCAAGTTTGATTAGGAGGATTAATTGAGAGGGTTTTAAAATTTAACATGGTATTATATTCTCTCAAAAAAATAATAAAACCTTATTAAGCTCAAAACCATGTAGAGAGAGAATTTATAGATCCAAAAAGGGCAAAAAACTATTCAAGGTCTCCATTAGGTCACTTGCAAGATAAGGAGAGTCATTTTGATGAAGTTGTTTCATGAAAGAGGAGATGAAATATAATACAAAATAATATGGGAATGTGACCACCCCTATTCCCTTAAAATAAATGGAAATAATTGTGATATTAGGGGGTAGAGCTCTATGAACCATTGTTAACAAGTTAACTGCTTTTTAAACCCTACTAAACCCCAATATCTCAATTTTCCTATTGAAATGACATTTATATGTTTTATAAATGAATTTTAAAGGTTAAAAATAATATAAAATAGGTATAAATTTACCTAAAACATCAAAATTAACACAAACTCCTAGTGGTCATGTTTGTACTAACAAGAAATTTCATTGTTTTGCTATTTTTGACTTGACAAACTTTGTTGTCTAGGGATATGAAGTGTTTCCAAGAATGAATGTGGCATAAATAAAGGTTAAAATAATTTATATTAACTAAAAAAACTAATTAGTCCTTGCACATAATTTGTAAACAAGCATCCAATACATGAATGAGTGAAATGTGAGGGTACAGGTCTGTAGATGTTGAGAAGATGAAAGTTTTAGGTCAGTTTGGTAATTTTGAGAGGTTTTGGTCTTGTGAATAAGGTTAAAAAACATGGTATGAATATTAACCAGTACATAAAATATAATATCATGTTTCCCTAATCTAACATTCATCTCTAAAGTGGTTTTTTAGGACTGGTCCAAGTACATAGGCCTCAAATGAAAGAAACACAATCCAATGGGAAAGCATATTTGATGTTATTGGGAATAATCCATATGAAATAGAGATTGAAAAAAATCATGGGTAAGTGTATGATAAAATAAAAGAGAATTAAAAAAAATGGGAAGCCCTCCATGATCATCTTTGATATAAAGTTGCAGTGATAGGCTTAAGGCCATTGATCTAATGTTCTCGAACAAGGTTTCAAGGATGAAAAAGCAAGTAATAGATCTGAAACTAAAAGTGAGGTATATAATAAATTACTTGGATGTTAATTATAATAAATATACCTCAAAAAAACCCTTAAAACTCCTTTAAGACACTAGCATGGTCAAAATGACAAAAGAACAATGTAGTCATATATGCACAAATAGATTGTATCAAGTCTGCAAGTCTAGAATGAGAGGTTATTGACAAATATTGTGTGGTTTTTTCATTTTAAAATGTAATAAAATGAGAAAAATATAATAAATATCATCTCAAATATAATTCAAGATCATAATAAGTAGAGGAGTCAATTTAAGAGCAGGTTTGCAATGGGGTTTAAGCTTTTAATGCACACCTACAGGCCTACACACAAGAATACGAAGAGAGAGCACATTTTTGTGTTGAAATTGAAGTTTTGAGGTTAATTTTGAGTTTTAGGGACCATGGGGAAGGTTTAAATAATTATTTTACATGAGGCAAAGAGAATAAATCACTAGAAAAGAGCCATTAAGGCTAAAATAATCACATTGCCTATAAACCCCAACCGTGGTTTAAATCAGGTTTGGAGATTATTAAATGAGTAAAATGATTGGGTAAGTGTATATATAACTTATATGGAATATATTAGACCCAAGGTTTGAAATAAATAATAATAACAAGCATTAAAAAATATTTTTTGCTCAAGACGGTCATCTCGAATAGGCACCTATAGGCCTACAAGCTTGAGAAGGTCATTTTTCTCACATGAGAAGTTGTCTAAGAAAATGAATGGGAAAAAAATTAAATTAGGGGATGTTTACACTGTATATTCACTCCAATTTTATGTAATTTTTCAATCAATCAAGGGGTTGAGCTATATGAACAATCGTTAAGAAATTGGAGACCTATAAATTGGCCTTTATTGCCCTCAAAGAGCTTGATGACTATGAATGTATAAAAATTGGATCTAATGCACATGAAATGAATTTAAAACACCTTGATGACATCTTCAAAACTTTTTGGAATATATTGGGTAAATAATTTGTCATGTGTGGAAAGAAAGACACATAATAGAGGCCTAAAGTTGCCTATTTCAATTGGTTTGCATGGTGTTTGAATGAGTTTAAACTTATTAACCATGTGAAGAAGATTTTAAAGCTTTGGTATAGGTATAATAACCTTAAAAAATTCATTTTATATATTTTTAGGGTTCCAAAATAGGTTTTCAACTAAATAATAGGTCTAGATGAAGACTTTTCCTTGATTACATTGAAGGAATGAGGTTGTAGACCTTCTTAATGTCATACATGGAAAAAATAAACCTCATGAAATACCTATAGACATATAATGGAATCCTTAAAGGACTATTCAAGTCATATACAAGCCTATTTGAATGGTTTTAGGTAGAATAGAGGGGATTGTTCATAGGCAATCCACTAGCTTCATGCTGTTGAGAATATTCGACGAAGAATACATGCCTCTATCAAATTTTCAAGCTTGTATAAAGTTGAAAATTCTCTTTAATAATCCTAAGAGGACCTAATACACATTAAACATAGTATTGAAGTCTTGGAACATGGATAAGGATACCTACAATCCTCTCCAAATGCATTGCTAGTAGGCTGTGAAGACCTAATGAAGAGATAATCAATTGAAGATGATTTATAAGCTTGGACAAAGGTTGTATGATCTTATAAAATAAATACACGAGGTTTATAATTTTTTTTTGGAAGTCTTAAAACAAATACTATGCCTTGGATGAAGAGATAAACTTGTCTTTATTGCATTCATTTGGATCAAACAAGCTTAGACATGAAATTGTAGGTTTTAATGATAGAGATCATAGTATGAAGATATTTAAACCTTAAATAACATTTTCACCAAGATGAAATATGCATTGTAAGAGCCAATAATTGTAAATAAAGATGCTAAGGAGGGAAAGTAAGCCATGTGTCAATATATTAACTTGTAACTCCTCAATCAAAGAAAGGGCAATTTCAAGAGGATAAGGATGAGTTATAGAAGGCAAAGAACCACTTTGATGCCACCTCTCATAAGGCCATCATCAAACCAAGATAAAAAATGTTGAGGATTAATGATAGGACTATTTTCACCTTCTATTGGAATTGTAACTAGTTTCATGATAAATGACAATCATAATGAACTTCCTACACGTACACCTTCTCTCTCTTCTCCATTATTATATATATACTCCTGAAAAGGACATTATAAAAAATATTCAATGTTAATATGGCAAAGACCTACTAAAATTGATACTTCTTATTGATTTTAACATGAATGCAAATCATAATGAACTCCACACTAACAAGATAGGTGTCCAACTTATGTAAATGATCAACACAAGTTGACTATTAGTTAAACAATATTATCCTATCTTACCCTGAATAGTGGAGTGGAACTGCATTGTAACAAGATAAGTGTCTAAGTTAACTACTAGCTAAGCAATCTTACCCTATTTGGTGTAAATTATTAATAAACATAATAAACTAATTACAATAAGTAATTAGTTTACCAAAATAATAAATAATAAATACAAGTAAATGTAATAAAGCAAATAAATGCACCAACATCCCCCATAAGCAAAGCTTAAGTAGGGCTATGCAGATAAGAGTCTCGATAATGTGTAGCCATATTAGGTACTTTGTACAAATAGATGAGTAAAGAAGAAAATCTGAAAGAAAAAAAATTATCCTCAAATTGAAGGTCTAGGAGACTCCCCTAAAGAACTGATGTCCCACACCCCCAAAAGAGATCGCAAGTGAAAATACTTGCTCTCAGTGAAAGGTTTGGTGAAAAAAATCTAAAATCTACTCCTCCATAGGAAAATATTGAAGATCAATGATCTCTGCCTAAATCATCTCCCTGATAAAGTGCATATGGATCTCTATGTTTTTAGTTCTCTGATGATAAACTAAATTCTTCAAGATCTGGATAGTGATCTAGTTATCACAATAGATGATTGATGGCATTCAAAATGGAACACCAAGCTTAATGAGAATATTTTAAAGCCAAATAGCCTCAATAATGGCATTAACAACATCATGATACATAGCCTTTGTAGATGAAAGAAAAATACCATTTGGTTTCTTACTATACCAACAAATAGGGCTAGATTTGAAGTCAAAACTATAACCAAAAGTGGAATTATGAGCATCATAATTGCCAACCCAATCAGAATCTGTGTATCCCACCAAGTCTAAACATATACCTACTATATAGTGAATCTCATATTTGATAGTGCCTTGAATGTAGCTCAAAATGCACTTGGTGGCTCTCTAATGAAGCTCATGTGGTGTTTGTATAAAGCATGAAACCATGTCAACTGCATATGAAATGTCAAGTCATGTATGAGTCAAATAAATGAGGCTACCTAAAATCTAGTGATATAATGTGGCATCAACTAAGGGAGTGGATCAATGAACCTCAAGTCTAACTCTAGATAAGAAAGGAGTCAGTGCAGGCCTACAATCAGCCATGTGAAACCAAGCTAACAAGTCCATGGCATACTTGGTCTGTGAAAGTGTAATATTGAAAGAAGAATGTGTTATCTAAATCCCAAGAAAATAATGTAATAATCCCATGTCTATCATAGAAAACCTATCATGAATTGTAGTCTTAACACTGCTTATGATGGATGTTGTACTCCCTGTAATAATGATATCATCAACATAGATCACCAAGTACAAAAGTGAATCCTCCTATCATAAAATCTAGACATTTAGATCCAAGTGACATCTTAAAAACCTAATTGAGAGAATAAATGTGTCCATCTTAGAATACTAAGCCCTAGGGGCTTATTTTAGACCATAGAGAGACTTCTTCAAGTAGCATACTAGTGAAAAATCCTAAATGAACCCCTATGACTGCTCCATATAAATCTCCTCATGAAGATCCCTATGAAGAAATGCACTCTTCACATCCATCTGATGTACAACCCCACCATGAGCTATACCAATATCTAGTATCAAGTGAATAGAATTCATCTTAGCAATAGGTGCAAAGGTTTCTATATAGTCAATGCCTTGTACTTGAGAAAAACCTTTGGCCACTAAGCGTGCTTTATACTTATCAATATTTCCATCCACTGTAAACTTAGTCTGATATATCGACCTACATCATACTAATTTTCTTCCCTTAAGAATAAGAATAAGATCCTAAGTGTTGTTCCTAATCAATGATTCATACTCTTCTTCCATCACTGAATCCCACTCAACTGTCCCTATGGATTCTTGAAAAGATTGTGGATCAGAAGCTGTGGCAATGTAGGAATGTGAAAGATCATGATGTGACTATGTTTTTCTATCTAATGGATCCATAACAATAAGGTCTACATTTTCCAAAGTCTGTCTAGCCCACAAATGCATCAATGGGTGAAGATCTGGAGGAGGAGGAGGAGGAGGAGGAACATGTCCTATTAAACCCTATTAGGGAGGTAATACCTCATCATCCCTATGAGTAGATAAAGCGGGAGTATCATCATCACTTCTATTTGATTCTTATAAGGAAGAAGAATGAGAAATGTTAGAAGACAAGTCTGAAGGAATTTATTCAAAGTAAACACTTCTCACTATAATAAGCTCATGTGAATCTAGATCAATGAGTTGATATCCCTTAACACTATCAGGATATCCCACAAATATACAAGTTTAGCTTTGTTGTTCTAAAGCACGATGCTTATATGCAGGTATGTGAGCCCATGCTAGACTACCAAAGACTCTAAAATGATGCACATCTAACTTCTTATTACACCAAGCTTCAAGAGGTGTTATCCCCTTAAAGCTTTGTGAGGAAATCTAATTTGTATATATGCAACACAATTAATTGCTTTCACCTAGTACTTAGGTACTAATTATTTTTCATGAATCATACAACTTGACATCTCTTTTAAGAATCTATTCTTCCTCTTTGATACACCATTATATTGAGGTGTGTATGTAAATAAATGCTAAAGATCAATTCCTTCAAGAGCACAAAATTGTTCAAACTTATTGTTCACATATTCCCTCCCATTATCTGTGTGGAGAATATTGACATACTTTCCATATTATTTCTATGCTAGAGCTTTAAACTCTAAAAATATATCAAATACTTCACTCTTGAGTTTCAAAAAATAAACCCAAGTATATCTGGAATAGTCATCAATAAATGTGAGAACATAGTGGGTTTTACTAAAATACAAAGTAGGTAATGGACCCACTAAATCACTATGAACAAGTTTGAGGACTCGTGTGGCCCTCCAAGCCTTCCCTTTATCAAACTTATCCTTTGGATGTTTGCCTAAGGCACAACCATGACATACACCTCATGAAGTTGGTTGAATATTTTGTCGATCAGCGTACTGATAAACAAAATAGTTATGATCAGCCAAAGTAGGAAGATTAGTCATCCAAATGTGTAGGTTTATCACATCAGAAGGGGACTAATCTCTCCTCTCATCAAGGGGATGTTCCCTATAGATAGGATATATATATAAATAGAAAATAATACTCAGGGGTAGGACAAACCATCCATCTCTCTTTTTTCAGAGATGATGTGTGCGGATGAAAGGAAAAACTCAAAGGAAATGACAGACAACACTCCTCTTCTTTCAAAAGTACTATTCAGCCAGCCACAAGAGTACTCTTGGTAGTAACATCAAAATGTAACAAAGGATGTAGTAACAAACAAATTGAGATGTAACACAAAGTCTCCACCTGAATTGCTCAAGAAAGAGATATGAAGAACAATGGGGGCACAAAGTCATCCCAAGGTCCTTTACATAGGAAAAAGAAAATACAAACACACTAAAGGTACTTATGGGGGCACAAAGTCATCCCACAGTTGGTCTTCAGGACACCTTTCTAACCACTTCTACTAGTTCTACTTGTTAAATCAAATAAACAAGAATGCTTCTAGGAAATAGACATACGAACAATTCCCTAAATAACACAGGTTATTTCCAGCACAAAGTCTGAAAAGGTCACTTGCTTTCTTATTCAAATGAAGAAAATGATTAACAATCTGAGCTCAAAGTCTCAATAAATGCCTTTCAATTTTAGGTAGATTTTTTGCTTCTATGGCAAAAAAGATCCCTATAACAATCAGAGAGATTACAATATATAGAGGTCGAGAGAGGTTTGGTGTGTTTATCCATGGAACAGCTCATGCTGTGCATGTAATGCTTTGAATGCACTTTTAGTTCTATATTTTAACTTGAATGTCATCTCCTGGAATTGGACGATCCTCTTAGTTCCCTCTCTTGATTGCACCATTGTTCACTTTGCCTTTATTCCTGAACAAGTCGTGTCTTTTAAAGGCTCAAGAAATTTGCATCCACATTTCTAGGCTCAAGAGGTCTATCAGGTCTAAACACTGTGTTGACACTCTAGATCTTTCGTATTGTTTCCTCCACTTCACAGTGATTAGGGCTCTCACACTTAAGTCTTCAAAAATCAATAGACACTTCATTGTCACCAATTTGGCATCCTCGGGTCTATCATCGTTTGAAACATATCTCATGCATGGATATTTCTAGTTCTTTTCTTCATCGTTCCTCTTTTTCTAGCTATTGAATTGGGTCCTTAAATTGCCTCTCCATTCTTTGGTCACTTTCTGCTAAAAAATTGACATGTGGCAGGATCTACTTAGAAACAGGCGAGGACACGTGGCAGTTTTCGCTACTATTAGAGGCTTTTAGATTTTTTTTTTGTGAGTCCAGTGGAAGATGACACATGGCAGTCTCTGCTGCACTTTAACAGCCTTTGAAAACACTCAAGACTTATTTTAGATTCACACAGATGATAACACGTGGCGGTTTCCACTGCGTTCTAAAAAATGCTTAGGAGAAGCTTATAAACTTGTTTGAAACTCAGATGCAGACACGTGTCGCACTCCATGGAGTTATAAATGAACAAGTGGTGGCTTCTACTTGTCTTTGGAGAGTCAGGAAGATGATGACACATGGTGCATTCTACTTTCTTTAGCAGTTCACTGGGGTTCCACCATAGTCTTTATGAAAACAAGAAGCAGGAGGGAGAAATTGTAGAGATTGACACTTGTCAGCTTTTGCCAAAATTTTGCAAGGGACACGTGGCATGTTCTGTGACTTCTTTGAGAAATGTTTATTGATAGAGGATTTGAAACCTATTAGAAATTTAGAATCATGGATGCAGACACGTGTCACTCTCTGTGGAGTTATAATGGAAAAGGTGGCAGCTTTTGCTTGCCTCTTGAGAATCCTGTGGAGGATGACACGTGGCGGCTTCCACTGAGCTTTTAACTACCTTTGAAAAGTCTTCAGGACTTATATTAGTTTTTCATGGAAGATGACACATGGCAGCTTCCACTACATTTGATGAGAGACATGTGGCAGGTTCCACTACTTTGATACTGTGTCTCAATGGATGACACATGGCAACATCCACTGTGACTTTGACGAAGGACACATGGCAGCATCCGTCACATTTTAGAAACACTATAGAACTATGTGGAACTCATTTGGATTCATGCAAATGATGCCACTTGGTGTGTTTTGCTTAAATTACAAAGGATAAGTGGTGGCTTCCATGGCTCTTAGAATCGAAGTGAAATGATGCTCAGAAGATGACACTTGGCAGCATCTATGGGATTCTATCAGGCTTTTGTCTCGATCTATTTATTTGCCTTGGTCAATTTTTGCCATGGGAATTCCCTTTGCAAGGGCATTTGTGTCTTTGATTCTTGGGGCATTCCTTTGAACTTTGTCGCTTGAACCGATCGATTAAACCAACTTTGGTTCAAAGGTTCAATGGTTCATTCCCTTGTTTTAGCTGAGTCTTTTTGATCTTTGTTGAACCAAACATGTTGAACCACTTGATTGAACCAAAGTGGTTCAAGCCTCTTTTGCTTTAATGCTTGCCGATAAACATTTTTGATTGAACCAAGGCACTGAACCAATCCTGAAAATGACCAAGTGATAGAAACTAATTCTTTTGGTTGAACCCGCCTGCAGAAACTGTAGATTTCCTCTTCCTGCTGAGTCTATAGATTCAAGCATGCAGAGTCCGTAGATTTTTGAGAAGCTTGAAAAATGAAGAATTTGAATGCCCAAGACAAATTTTAAAAAGGAAAGAGACAATTTTGGTTTGTAGGACAAAAATAGTTCAAACGTTGTCCCAAAAATGAGTGATATATTTGGGGGACAACAGCTGGCTCCAGTTGGGGAACTTCTGTCAATTGCAAAAAGAATTGAAAGGAGTAGAATCCAAAATCTCTAGTGTCTTCATGTGTACCATTGGTTTACAGAGTCATGCTACCCAGAAATGAAAGGCATAAAAAATGGAAACAATACAAAACAAAACAAAATTAAAAATTGTACAAATATACATATATATAGATGCAATGATCTGATACTTCAAGAATTGAAGTTGCTTCTTGAAAAATAGTGAAAATAGTGCACCATCTTGGTAAACCAGCAAGAAGACATTTTGTCCCTAGAAACGGTGATGGGTGAATGGAGCTCTCCACCAAGAAACCAATTTTTTGTGTTTTCCTCTTGGCCTTTTCTTCTTTTTGTTCCAAGGTAGGATGTGGTCTTCAAACTAGAAACCATAACTCCTTGCTCTCTTGGTGAAAGATTCCTTTGCCTAATTTTGATTTCCAGTAGCATGGTCCATTACCATAATTGGTTGTTCTTCTAGTTTAATATAGCACATGATTTGATTGTCCACATCAAACTCCTAACAAACTATTAGCTTAACATCTCTTTTGATGTGAAGGAGTTTGACTTCTTCATCTTGAGCAATCTTCAATTTGAGCAACAGAGATTTGCATCCAGCTATGTTGAAGGTGTTGTTGACTTACAAATTGCATGAAGGAAGAATATCTCCTTGAGGAGATATCAACATAGTCCGAACTTTATCATTGGTGGAAGAATTGCTATCATCATCAGAAGCTAATCTCTTATCAGATTTCTCTTCATTAGAGATAGAAGATCCTTCTTTGTTTATACTACACCCTACTGATTCTTTTGATGCCTTGTTTGGATCAAATCCTGGATTACCAGCTACAAGACTTTCATCAGTTGAGACATGAGCATCCTTTGTGGTCAATAAGTAATTACCCCTGCCTAAAGGCTCAAACAAAATTTGAGCTGTAGGGGCCGACGTTTGGGTGACCACAATTTTTACCTCAGACAGGTCCGCACTTGGTTCTCCATCAATGTCTAATTGCTTAGGATTGGTTTGCAGGGATTCAAACTTAGTCATCTAAATTTTGGATTTTTTGACATGATTAATCATGTCAAATGATTGGAATGGACTTGGAAGAGAAGATGGGAGTTCATCCTTTTGATTTTTGGGAGGGGGAGGACTGGTTTGCAAAGTTGAAGTAGAAGGTGCAGAGATGTTCGATGTACTTACTTCTTTGGTAATCACTAGGTCCTTTGATTGAAAAGGAAGAGGGGTTCTCTGCTCAACAATTGAAATTGATAGTTGGGGTTGCTCCTCTGTCTTCTCTTTGTTGTCCTGCTGGGCTGACTAATTCTGGAACCTGGTGAATATTGTGTATGATCCTTTGACTGCTTCACCTTCACTTCTGAGTTCATCCTGGTAATTTAGGAAACCAATGTGGGAGTCGCTAGCTGATTCTTCTAGATCCTCCCTAAAGAGATTAGTGCCATTTTCTTGCTCTAACTCAGGTTGGAAATAGGAAACATGCTCTATTTCCAGATATCCAACTACCGAGTTTGTTGGAGGTGCTTTAAGGGCAAGATTCCTCTGTGGGGGAGGAAGATGATTTTATTGCCTTTGACTTCTAGTAGCATTGCCTTGATATGGCTGATTAGGGAATGTCCTCCTTGGTATATCTTTATATAGAGGAGTAGAAGACATACTTTGTGCCATTTGCCTTTTCAAGGCTAGCAATTCATTTGCCAGCTTTTGCACCATTGGATCAGTGGTGCTTGTAGATGAATATTCAAAAGATGATGAAGCTCTATTTCTATTTGAATCTCTTCTTATCTTCTCTGCCAAGATAAGGTCATCTTCTACCTCAGTGGCTAAAAGTTAAGCTGCAACAAGATCTATTTGACCAGCACGTCTCAGTAGAAAACTTACTTCAGGTAACTGAGAATTAATGAAGAAGCATTTGAGATTCTTCACTGTAGGTTGAGCAATTACAGGAATTCTATTCCTTAGTTTGTCAAATTTGGCTATGAAATCCCTCATAGGCTCATGAGGCTCTTTCTACATCTAAGTGAGCTGGGCCAACAAGGCATGTGCATCTTCTATGGGTTTGAACCTTGCTTCGAACTTGGATTTGAGTGTATCCCAATTAGTCACTGATCTAACTTGCAGATGGTAGAACCAGTCTGCAGCAGCACCCTGTAGTGTCTTCACAAAAAGCCTATCACGTCTTCAAATTCCACTCTAATAACACCATAGGTTATGCTGAAGGCTAAAATGTGTTCATTAGGGTGAACTATCCCATCACCAATTAATTTGGGGAAATTCTTTCTTGAACTACATGGGAGTTCATGTAGAGGTGGAGTCAAGTTGAATGGGCCAAAAGAGTTACCCCAGGGGCCTTGAACTACCATGATTTAATTAAGAAAAATAGAGATAAAAAATCTAGATGGAGTGGCTAGATTACCAAAAAAAAATGGAAAAGGACTCGCTTAGCTTTAGCTTGAGGCTTGAGGCTTCAAACTGTGCACTCTTTCCCAGTAGCTCTAGTTTTGCAGACCATATAAAATAATGGAGATGGAGGAAGATGGTAAGGCTATAAATGGATAATGCGTAAGACGTGAAACAGAGTCACCAGAGTCTGTAATGGATAAGGGTTATAATGATAATGGGTTATAATCAGGTGATGTTTCAATCTAAAACTTGAGGTTTCAGAATGCACATAACTATATCCCCAATGGAGTTGCCAAAAACTGTTAGTTGAATATTTTGTCGATCAGCGTACTGATAAAAAAAATAGGTCTAATCAGCCAAAATAGGAAGATTAGTCATCCAAATGTGTAGGTTTATCACATCAAAAGGGGACTGATCTCTCCTCTCATCAAGGGGAGGTTCCCTATAGGCTATATATATATAAACAAAAAAAAATACTCAGGGGTAGGACAAACCATCCATCTCTCTTTTTTTAGAGATGATGCCTGCAGATCAAAGGAAAAACTCAAAGGAAATGACATACATCACTCCTCTTCTTTTAGAAGTATTATTCAGCCAACCACGAGAGTACTCTTGGTAGTAACAACAAAATGTAACAAAGGATGTAGTAACCAAAAAATCGAGATGTAGCACAAAGTCTCCACCTGAATTGCTCAAGAGATAGATATGAAGAACAATGGGGGCAAAAGTCATCCCAAGGTCCTTTACATAGGAAAAATAAAATACAAACACACTGAAGGTACTTGTGGGGGCACAAAGTCATCCCACAGTTGGTCTTCAAGACACCTTTCTAACCACTTCTACTAGTTCTACTTGTTAAATCAAATAAACAAGAACACTTATAGGAAACATACATATGAACAATTCCCTAAATAACACAGGCTATTTCCAGCACAAAGTCTGAAAAGGTCACTTGATTTCTTATTCAAATGAAGAAAATGATTAACAATCTGAGCTCAAAGTCACAGTAAATTCCTTTCAATTTTGGGTAGAGTTTTTGCTTCTATGGCAGAAAAGATCCCTATAACAATTAGAGAGATTACAATATATAGAGGTCGAGAGAGGTTTGGTCCATTTATCCCATGGAATAGCTCATGTTGTGCATGCAATGCTTTGAATGCACTTTTAGTTCTATATTTTAACCCGACTGTCATCTCCTAGAACTGGACAATCCTCTTAGTTCCCTCTCTTGATTGCACCATTGTTCACTTTGCCTTTATTCCCAAACAAGTCATGTCTTTTAAAGGCTTGAGAAATCTGCATCCATGATTCTAGGTTCAAGAGCTCTATTGAGTCTAAACACTATGTTGACACTCTAGATCTTTCGTATTGTTTCCTCCACTTCACAGCGATTAGGGCTCTCACACTTAAGTCTGAAAAAATCAACAGACACTTCATTTCCACCAATTTGGCATCCTTGGATCTGCCATCATTTGAAACATATCTCATGCATGGGTATTTCTAGTTCTTTTCTTCATCATTCCTCCTTTTCTGGCTATTGAATTGGGTCCTTAAATTACCTCTCCGCTCTTTGGTCACTTTTCATTGAGAAATTGACACGTGGTAGGATCTGCTTAGAAACAGGTGAAGACATGTGGTAATTTCTACTGCTATTAGAGGCTTTTAGAAACATTTTTTATGAGTCTAGTGGAAGATGACATGTGGCGGTCTCTGCTACACTTTAGCGGCCTTTGAAAACACTCGGGACTTATTTTAGATTCACGCGGATGATAACACATGGCAGTTTCTGCTGCGTTCTAAAAAATGCTTAGGAGAAGCTTATAAACTTGTTTGAAACTCAGACACAAACACATGTCGCACTCCACGGAGTTATAAATGAATAGGTGGTAGCTTCCAATTGTCTTTGGAGAGTCAGGCGGATGATGACACATGGCATGTTCTACTTTCTTTAGCAGCTCACTGGGGGTCCACCACAGTCTTTATGAAAATAAGAAGCAGGAGGGAGAAATTGCAGAGATTGACACTTGTCGGCTTCCACTAAACTTTTGCAAGGGACACATGGCACGTTCTACAGCTTATTTGAGAAAATTTTATTGATAGAGGCTTTGAAACCTACTAGAAATTTAGAATCATGGATGCAGACATGTGTCACTCTCTATGGAGTTACAATGGAAAAGGTGGTAGCTTCTGATTGCCTCTTGAGAATCCTGCGGAGGATGACACATGGCAACTTTTGATGAGCTTTTAGCTACCTTTGAAAATTCTTCAAGACTTATATTATTTTCTCATGGAATATGACACGTGGTAGCTTCCACTGCATTTGATGAGAGACATGTGGCAGGTTCCACTGCTTTGATACTGTGTCTCAATGGATGATACATGGCAACATCCATTGTGACTTTGATGAAGGACACGTGGTGGCATCCGTCACATTTTAGAAACATTATAGAACTATGCAGAACTCATTTGGATTCATGTAGATGATGCCACTTGGCATGTTTTTCTTAAATTACAAAGGATAAGTGGTGGCTTCCACGACTCTTAGAATCGAAGTGAAATGATGCTCGGAAGATGACACTTGGCAGCATCTACGAGATTCTGTCAGGCTTTTGTCTTGGTCTGTTTGTTTGCCTTGGTCACTTTTTGCCATGGGAATTCCCTTCACAAGGGCACTTGTGTCTTTGATTCTTGGGGCATTCCTTTGAACTTTATCACTTGAATTGACCGATTAAACCAACTTTGGTTCAAAGGTTCAATGGTTCATTCCCTTGTTTTGGCTGAGTCTTTTTGATCTTTGTTGAACCAAACATGTTGAACCAATTGATTGAACCAAAGTGGTTCAAGCCTCTTTTACTTGAATGCTTGCTAATAGACATTTTTGATTGAACCAAGGCACTGAACCAATCTTGAAAATGACCAAGTGATAGAAACTGATTCTTTTGGTTGAACCTGCTTGCAGAAACTGTAGATTTCCTCTTCCTGCTGAGTCTATAGATTCAAGCCTGCAGAGTCCGTAGATTTTTGAGAAGCTTGAAAAATGAAGAATTTGAATGCCCAAGACAAATTTTAAAAAGGAAAGAGACAATTTTGGTCTGTAGGACAAAAATAGTTCAAACATTGTCCCAAAAATGAGTGATATTTTTGGGGGACACACCTCATGAAAACTGAATTTATGGAAGTCCTATAACCATTTCCTACTGACTAAGCTACTATAAATAACGGTAGTTTAGATGACCAAACCAATCATGCCATAACTTGATCACTGAATTAGTGTTGAGAACAAAGCTATAAAGGAAGATTGAGGCACAAAGTGGTATAATGAATAAAGTTGAGTATTATTGTCAACTTTTCCCACTGTAACCAAGGCATTATCCTCCAATTTTTTGATTGATACAGAATTGGGTGTGAACTCAAATTTCCTACCAGTATCAAAGTGAGTGATTTGGTGGACAGAAAGAAGGTTAGTTGATAATTCTAGCACATAGAGGACATCCTTAAATACACCACTATCAACATCAACTATACCTTTTATGATAAAATCTACCTTAGAATCATCACCTATGAGAATATGAGGCAAGGAACTTGGTTCTAATATAGAAAATTATTCTTGATCAGAACCCATATGGTGCGAAGCACCTGAGCCAATGACCCATGACTTGGGGGAATTTTCTAGTGTAACTAGTGCTTTAACTTTAACTTTCCCTGAATTTGAAGGAGTGGAAGAATCCTTTGAAGAGGATTGATTGATGTTATTCTTTTTGAGAAGACCCTTAAGTTCATCAATCTCTTTCTTCCAACAATCTTGTTCATTATGAAACCCCTTTTTACAATAAGGGCAAGGAATGCCAGTCCTTTTTTATGAATCTCCTTTCTTATTAGTGGATTTATAATCTCCTTGTGAGGAAGATTGTTGCCCTTTATTCTTATCATTTTATGACTTATTATAATTATTCTACTTCTTTTTACTTAGACATGTATTTGATGCTGATTTTAAAACTTGCTTATGCTGAGGTTGACTTGCAACTAGAGCTTGAGATTTGGATGACTTGATTAGACCCATAGCTATTAAATTTTCTTATTTAGCCATTAGAATCTTAGAGAATACCTCAAAGGTGGGCATTTGATAAGTTATTCCCAATGTGAGCCAATGAGTCTAAGAGCTAGAGACAAAGAATGAATATTCATGACCTAATTTGTGTAAGGCATTGAAAATCAACTGAATATCCTTTTTATTAATTTTATATTCAGAAAGTTGTGCTCTAAGATCTATGACTTTAGTGATGTAGTCTTGTATTATAGAATAATTTTTAGGATCCAAACTAATGAGTTCATTGTCAATTTGATAACCACAAACCTTTTCTATTTTTCCAAACAATGATGCTAATTTATCCCAAGCCTCTTTTGGAGTTGTACATTTGTCAAGATGGAAATTCAAATCTAAGGACATGTAAGATTGAATGCATCTAGTTACTTTAGTAGTTTTAAAGAGAAAGTGCTGTAACTCTTTTACATCAATAGGTGGAGTAAGAAGAGTTGTTATGTAAGTCATATATCCTAACATCATTAATGTATTCCAAGCATTCTATTTTCATGTATTATAGTTGTATGCTGTTAATAATGGGAACTTAAGATTTCTCATGATGCAATCAATTTTTTTTTTCACAAAGCAAAAATCAAAGTACAGAACACACCACAAAACCCCCCTCAATTACCTTGTTTTATCCCACCCAACAATTTTTTTTGGCACTTTATAATTGAGTGCAATTACAAGGCTGGATTATAATTTTTCTAGTTTACAAAAAGCTTATTTAGGCCTTCTAGTCTAAAAATATGCACTTTATTACAAAATATTCTACACCAATGTGTTGTGCTAAAAAAAATATTAACTTTTAAAAAAATGGGACCTTAATTTGAGGTCATATGTGAAAGTTATGAGCCTATAAAGTTACAAAAATGAGGATGGGTAAGAGCTACTCTATAAAGATCTAAATTTTGGAAAAATCTAGAAAAAATTGAAAGTACAACAATGAAGAGCATGAAATTTTAAGCTATTTAAAAAAAATTTTTTCTCAAAAATACCTCCTAGTGTTCAAATGGTGGGCTTTTGAAGTTGCCCTTTCAAATCTGCCTGCTGATCTATGAGGCCTGCCAATTTTTGTTTTTGGTCTGCACAGTCTGTACGGTCTGTATGACCGTACTTGGGAGCAAAAAAAATTGTCTTCCAGAGTGATTGTGTCCAAATTGGAAATTTTTTATATGGATCTATAGGTTTTGACATCTTCTGAACACGACTAAGAGGCCCATTTTACTCAAAAATGCTTCAATTTTCAAGTACCTACTGGATTTGGGTGTGGTGCTTCTAGATCAAACCCTTGCTAATTTCACCTCTTATGCCCAATTTGGATAAAATTGTAGATGATTTTGATTATCTTGGGAACTCTGAACTCAATGGTGAGCTCAAAAATTCTCCATAAAGCTCTAATTTGTATCTATATACAAAATCAAAAAATTGATCCTATATCTAGATATTTTTCTCTTGAATATTTAGCAATCTATAGATTCAAGATAGCTCTAGTACCATGTTAGAATTAGCTACAGGATCTAATGAATCTAATAGAAAGCATAAATAAGAGATAAAATAGTAATAGTAATAAATACTAACTATATATCTGAGATAATAATATAAATGAATAAATAACTCAAATATGATGAATTACTCTGATAATTCAATATTAATCTAATATAAAATACATAAATAGCCATTGCTTATATAGAGTAAGGTGTGCATGATAAAGATTAGGGAACTCACACAACACATGTAGTTCAACTGATATCTATCTACATGAATAGTGGAGTGTAACTCCACACTAACAAGATAGGTGTCCAAATTGTGTAAATGATCAACACAAGTTGACTATTAGTTAAACAATCTTATCCTATCTTACCTTGAATAGTGGAGTGGAATTTCACTATAACAAGATAAGTGTCTAAGTTAACTACTAGCTAAGCAGGTTTATCCTATCTAGTGCAAATTCTTAATAAACATAATAAGCTAATTAAAATAAGTAATTAGTGCACCAAAATAATAAATAATAAATACAAGTAAATGTAATAAAGCAAATAAATGCACCAACACTCTTTAATCTTACCTCTTTATGAGTAAGTTATCTTATTATAGGTCATATGGTGTGTGTCAAGTGGTTATACAAATTTTCAGTGTGAGAAACCTTCATTAGTGCCTCATTCTAGGCCTCTTAATTGTCTCTCTTAATTAATGTATCAAATACAACCTCCATATTGAAATACTTATACTAGAAAGACTATTTGAGGTCGTGTGATTAGATTTAGCTTTGTATTAGATTTGTTATCAACTCATAGATAAGAAGAAGAGACCTATAATTTGGTGCATCATCCATTTTTTCCATTTATTTTTAGCTTTCTCTTTCCTTTTTCCTTATAATTATAGTAGGTGTAGTGATAATGTAGGTGTAGCATCAAGGGAGCCAACTCTCTCTAGAGGTTCTCTTTAGACATAGGCCATCCACAATATTAAAGAATTCCAATTATGTCACTTGAGTGAGGAGACCTAAAACACCTTCTCAAAGGGTGCAAATCAAATTGATAACATGAACATACCTTTGGGGAGGATTTCCATATTGTAACAAAAGAAGGAATATCCTTCCTCCAACTAGTAACCTACTTTTGGATTGGTATGTCTATGATATATTTGGCCTTTCTCTCTACCTTGTACATCAAAAATATAGGTAGATTCATCTATGTGGATCAGCCAATAGGAATTTATATTTGTGTAGATGGCCTAAGAAGGGTGATTTATGAAACAAGAGTAGAGGTAGACACCATGTTTTTAAAATGTACCCCTTTGCTTGGCCTGGGAACTGAGGATTAGTTCCACTTAAAAATGAATAGGTCACTGAGAAGCTTAATAGGTTTTGTAAATAATCAAAAATGGATGTATAAGTGATCCTAAAATTCATAGAAATAGTGGTCATAGGATCCACAGTCTTAGGCTAAGTTATGGTGGGAAAAATTGGTAATGCAATAATAACAAATAAAAGAGGAATAACTAGAGTATTGGTTATTGTTGTTACATTGTTGTGATCTAGGGTGGAGAGCTGAGAGATGTAGTTAGGGATGGCACCTATAATGTAGATTATAGTTATGGCTATACCTCTTCCATTTCATCTCCCTCTCTATCTAATAATAGTTCAATAACTACCAAGTTATCATCCCTTTGGTTGATCTCTTCATATCCTTATATCAACTCTATTCCCCCTGAGTTGGTACTTTCCTCATATAACCATTCATCCTTACTTTTCCATCTTTTATCTTCTTCCTCATTGTTATAAATTATGATAGGGTATAATCTTCATGTTCCTCTTCTGTTACCTTCCCTCTTATTAGTGATTTCTACTTGTTCTTCCTTCACTTACATCTTTTGAGGAGAAATAGGTGGGGTCTTTGGCTTCCTTGTATATATAATTATTATTTGGTAGCATTAGAGGATAACGCAGTTGAAGGTGGAATGAGAGATGGAGGGACTATAGTTGTATCAAATGTCAATGGAATGGGAAGGCAAGTGACCACTGGAGGGACTGTAGTGGTAAAATGTTGAATTCATCACATATCATGTTTTGAGGATACTCTAATGATGGTTATCATGGCTCCTTGAATGATAAGTGGACCATTGTAGTTATAACATCTACTATGTATGACATCATATAGAAGTTACCATCTGGAAAACTTCAATGATTGTTGATTTTTAGTATTAAGTTGGAGCTGATAATATCTCCAATTATTATGACTTTTTTGGATGTCAGAATCATATCCAATAAAGGGATCCAGATCTGTAGGCAATAGTAAAAAAACCATATATTCTGTTCAAAAGGGACATAGAAATTCTTACCCATGACCTGAAGATAGCGATAGGAATGGCAGAGGTGGGGCCTTAAACTATAAAGTACTTGGGTTACTGGCCCATTCTTGGAACTTGATGTTAACATTATTGTTGAGAAACCTTGAGTTCACAATATCTTGCCTATATGTCATCTTAGGCACCACAAGTCTATAATACTTCTCAAAGGCATTACCACTAATATATGAAGCTAGCATTTTACTTAGCCTGAAGTGCAATATTTTTCCATTTTTTTTTGTCATTTACAAATAAATCAAATAAAAGGTCTATGCATGGAATTACCT